>MU665665.1:105618-191727 GCA_026770625.1 Nicotiana glauca
TGAAATTTTATTTATTATCTTTTATTAAACAATATCAATTTTAGATGAATCCAAACGGTCCAAGAAAAATCAAGAATCAGAGACGAGAAGCAAACATGCATACAAAAATAGAAAGAGAAAGAAAGAAAAATGAACACTCAAGCACAAAAATAAAAGAAAAATTGAAACAAAATCGAAAAAATGTAAACTTAGCTTTTTTCGGCTTTCTTGGTCGATTTGCACCCCTCAAATTCCATACGAAGCCTATGGCATTTTAATACTGTTTTCTTGATTTTTTAGGGTCATCGGAGAAACTTCCGTTTTATTTGAGCATTTCCAGCGACCTTTAAGGGTCAAGATTGTCAAAAATGGGTAGAGGATGGTTAAAGGAAGGTCTGGTATAGTTTTTGAACGATTTGGCCAAAGTTGTGTTCGCCGGAGTAGGGTTCTGGCGACACTAAATCTAATATTCGAGGGTTTCCGATGTGTTTTGAGGGAAACGGGGTAGAGGGGTGAGAAGGGGAAGTCAAGGCGGTTCAGGGGTGTAAAGGCTGGAAGGTTTGGTGGTGGTGTCGTCTCCCGCCGGTGAGGGTTCCGACGGGCTTTGAGAGGATATTAGGGCGGCTAGGGTTTGCATTAAGGGAAGAGAGAGACGAAATGATACAGGGATGTATCGTTACATCCTATTAAAAGACCCCTTATAATTTTGAACCGTTGGATTGGGATAATCAACGGTTGAGATCTTCTAGCCTCGAGACGGCGTCGTTTTATTTATTATGGGATTAATCCGTGGCCGTTGGATGAAGGTGAGTGAATGGCCACGATTTCCTTTTAATTTTTAAGCACAAAACGACGTAGTTTGACCACTGTACTACGTCGTTTCAATTACCTCTTGGACTAATGCTGGACCAGATGAGGCTTGGGCCTAGGCGTGTGTAATTTTACTTGGGCTGGGGTGAACTTTGGCATGGGCTGGCCAAATTGGCCCAATTTTGGTCAATCCCCTCCTTTTATATATATTTTCTCTTTTTATTTTCTTTATTTATCTTTCTTTTCATTTTGTATTGTTTTTTATATTATAATTTATTTTTTGATTTTGCAAAAATTATGACAAAACCCTAATTAAACTATTTAAACCCTAATTAACTATTTAAATCCTAATTAAACTATTTAAAGAAAAAATGCAATCAATTAAAAGTGCAACTAAACTATTTTTTGTGATTTTCTCATTCTTGTAAAACAACTAATTAGCTAATTAATCATAAAATATGGAACTACATCTTAAATGCAAATGCATATTTTTGTATTTTTTATATGAACTATCATGCACAAATAAAATGCAACAAAATTCAACAAAATTCAACAAAATTCACAAAAAATTGTAAAATAATAAAGAAATCATTTTATTTGCAACTTTTGGAAAAATTTGCTTAGGGCAAAAATCACGTGCTCACAATCATGTTTGGATAATTTCTCAATTAGATGCATGCTAGCATGACCTAGTCTTCTGTGCCATAGCCAGGGATCATCAGACATAGAGGTTAGGTAGATATGACCATCTATATTTTTGAAACCATCAAGTATATAAACATTTTCGTACCTTTTTCCAAGAAGAATTATTTTACCTGATTCGTCTTCAATGGCACATCCAGTTCTCTTAAATTTTACTTCATATCCTGAGTCACAGAGTTGAATTATGCTGAGGAGATTATAGTTTAATCCATCAACCAGATATACTTCAGTAATGTCACAGCTGTTGTTAAAAGGAATAGTTCCAGTGCCAACTATTTTGCCTCTTGAATCTTCTCCAAATTTGACGCTTCCTCCATCAATCTTTGTAACATCCTTAAATAGGCTTTTGTCACCTATCATGTGACTGGAACACGCACTATCTAGATACCTTTTTCCTTTGCGCTTTACTCTGTGGTGTTCCTGCAATACATAATTATTACTTTCTTTTAGGTACCCAAGCTTGCTTGGGTCCTGCTGAGTTAGTGTTACTGGATTCGGAGTTCTTAGGTTTCCAAACCCATCCGGACATATGAGATTTACGAAAGTGACAACCAGAATATTTATGCCCACTTCTGTTACAATAATGACATTTAACGCCAGACTTGTTTTCAGGTCTTTCATAAGAGTTGGAATTAGCAGTCATAGGATTTGCTGATTCCTTTCCAGTTGTCTTGTAAGTCGACTGGTTCGACCGACTAGTTGATCTAGTTCTGATCGGTTCTTTTCCAGTCGACTTGTAAGTCGTATGGTTTGACCTAACAGAGCTGTAACTGGTGGATTTGTGCAAGCTGTTAAACTGCATTTGCAATTCCTCAAACTCTTCTTGAAGTAGGTCTTTTTCAATTTCACATACTTCATGTTTGAGTTTCCAGTCTTTGACTTCCCTGGTGAGTCTCTTAAGTTCATTCATCATCTTTTGAGACTCTTTTAGGGTGGAGTCAAGTATGTCTTGTAATTCATTGCATCTGTCACAGTTATAAGATCTTACCTCGCTAGTTTCTCCTTTTTCCATAAAACAGTTTTCATTGTCTGAATCGTCTTCATCTGTCCAGCACCCTGAAGTTTTGTTGATCTCGTTTTCTAGAATTGTCATGAAGCAGAATTTTGCTATCTCTTCATGGTCTGAGTCATCCTCATCACTCCAGCTTCCAAATGATCTGTTATTGTTGAATGCTCTGGAGATCTTTCTCTTCAGTTCCGGACACTTCGCTTGGATGTGCCCAAACTTTCCACATTCATAGAATTTTCCATCGTTCTTGTCTTGTTCATTGTATTGTCTAGATCTTCTTGGTAGAAATATTCCTTTCTTTGTATTTATATATCCTTTTCATTAATCCATCCATGTTTCTAGACATCATAGCGATTTTCTCTTGTAGAACTTCAGGATCATCAATTTCATTCTCAGCAGCTTTAGTAGCAGCATTGAATGTAATAGTTTTCTTCTTCTCCTCTTGATTTGTCTTTGTCAGATGAGTTCTTTAAAAAGCAATGAGCTCTCCTCGTAGTTCATCATATGATAACTTATTAAGATCTTGAGATTCCAAAGTGACAACTTTAGTCTGCCAGGTGATTGGTAGACTTCTGAGAATTTTCCTAACTTGATCGCCACTGGTGTATGGTTTTCCAAAAAATCTTTTAAGTCACTGATTATTTTACTGAACCAGGCAAACATTTCTTCGATGGATTCTCCTTCCTTCATTGAGAATAGTTCATAGTCATGAACTAGCATATTTATGTGGGTTTCCTTTACTTTGCTGGTACCTTTATAGGTAACTTCAAGTTTGTCCCACATTTCTTTGGCAGTATCACAACTAGAAATCTTTTCATATTCTTCACCGCTTATTGCATTGTGAAGCAGATTCCTTGCCTTGTGGTTTATCTGTACAGCTTCCAATTGCTCCTTTGAGCATGAGTCTATATCATCAGGGTCAGCAAGCAGTGGAGTGCTAGCAGGAAATGGGTAGTTTCCCTTCTTGATAACTCTCTATACTTTGACATCGTATGCTTTGGTGAAGATTTCCATGCGGATTTTCTAGTGGGAGAAGTGTTGTCCATTGAAGTAAGGTGGTCTTACTTGAGAAGTTCCACTTCCTGAAATAGAGCTTCAATGATAACCAAATTTTCCATGATCTTTTTCTCACAAGCTGTTAAGCAAAAAGCAAAGGTGTGAAACTGGCCCTGATACCAATTGAAAATACAAGAGGGGGTGAATTGTATATAATTAAAATTAATCGTAATAAGTTGACTTAAAACTTTAGTAATCGACTGAATATGGCAATCTTGCAGATAGAGAAATTCAAAGTAATATGCAGAAAGTAAATGTAGAAATTAAAGACACCACGAATTTTATACTGGTTCGGATTCAATGTGAATCCTAATCCAGTCCCTTTGGGTTGCAAGGGATTTCTCTTCAAGCAAATGAGTTTTCTTTCGAGTACAGATTTGATATTTGTCGCTCAGTTTTCTAGCACTCGTTTGATACAATGCCTCACTAGTTGTGTGCTCTCTTTCTATCCCTGACTTGTTACACAGCAGATCTATATAGGCTACTATGCTTGTTTGCAGTAAATTGAAGAGAGTTATTTTGGTTCGATCAAAGTATACTAAGGATGGTGTTGCACTATGAATTTATACAAGGATGAATGGTGAAGGCTTGTCAACCCAAGGGTTTTGATCCTTGGAAAGAGTTGATTCTTTCCAAGAATAAAGTACTAGTTGTTGCTTCTCTTCAGATTTTTTTGCTTTGGCAAATGACAGGTTTGACGGAATTCTTCCTTGATTTTTGGACCTTCCGATCTTGACTGTTGTCCGGATCCTCTAGCTTTAATTGGTCTTTAGTGATTTGATTTGACTCGTCAATCACGGATTGCGTTGAATCTTTATTCCATTACGGCAGATTTGATTTCCCAGAATCATGGATTTAATTCCGTTTTGCTGATGTAGAGTTGATTTTTTCCTTGTGCATCGTGAGTATTTAGGGCAGCTTCCTTTGAGAACGATATCCTTCATTGTTCGACATAGCAATTCCAATAGTTCCTTTTTAATTCTTTGAACTCTTGCACATGCATATTAATTTGCGTCATTAAAATATGTTCTAACATAGAGAACATTTTTCAGAACGTTGTCTCCTAATAACTGTGAATTACCAATATGTTATATTTGTACTAGTTTTATTAGGTAGCTTTACTGATTCCCTTTTATGTTTGTCAATGCTTTGAATGTTATGTAAGAGATTTAGAGTAGAATATATGTGGTATGTAGCTCATGAATCAATAATTCATTCATCATAATGCATACCTGAATCAAGTGAGCAAATTGTATCTACCACGTTAGCTTGTTTCTGCACTGTGGTATCACTAGGTCCTTTCTTGTTAAGCAAGCTCAGGATCTGTTGGTATTGAGCTTCGGTGAAGAAGTAGTCACCACCCTTGCTTTGCAAATTCCCAGCTGCTGGTGGTGCTTCCATATTATTGACTGTCATAGGTCCTCTACTTGGTTGATATCCTCTCTTTGTCTTGAAATCATCTGGATAACCAATGATTTGAAGCAATTTTCATTTGTGTGTCCTTTTGATCTTGCAATGTTCATATTGTAACAACAACTTTTTTTCCAGGATAGCCTTGCCTTATACTTGCATGCATATCCAAATGATCCAATTTTTCTATCACTGATAGATTTCCCATAGCTTGTTAACTCTCATCTTGAGAAATCAATGCATATGTCTAGTTGAGAGTTGTTTCAATAGCCTTTATCAAAATCTGCCTACGTGCATGATCACATGTGTTATTAAGCCCATTTAGGAACTGCATTAATCATTGTTGATGCATTTGAACAGAGTGTTCCTTTGCCATTGGACAATCACAATTTTGTGAAGGTACTAATACATCGTACTCTGCCCAAAGCTCTTTCAGCTTAGTAAAACAAACAACAACAGTCGCAGTTCCTTGTGATAACCTTGAAATTGATCTGTGTATCTAGAAAATCCTTACTCAATTCACTTTATCAAATCGCTCCTTAAGGTATTTCCATACGACATGTGCATCAGACGCATATATGATTTCCCTAACAAGATCCTTCAAAACTGAGTTCATAATCCAGGAATGCACTATTGCATTGCAGGTCTCCCATTCCTCATGGAGAGCATCCTCAAGCGACTCCTTTTTGCAATCCTTATGATGAACCTTAATTTTTGCTTGGCCTTTTGTCGATGCCCCATTTTTCTCGTGAAATCGGGTTTACGACATTTGGGAGGACAACTCGTTCCCTTTTAGGATTTGGGTTTCTGAAATTGAAGAGTCGCCACCTAATGATTAAAGTGCATTAGGACACTAGGAAGGGGTTTGAGTTTGAAGAATAAAGAGTTTGGGTAAGGGCTAGAAATTATCTTGAGGGGAAGGTGTTAGGAACCCCTCAAGATCCACTAGTGTGGTTCCCAGCCATGTTATATGGTGACTTCACATAATCAAGTAAACAATCAAGGGTTCAAATATACAACATTGCAAATAAGTTAAAAACTTTTGAAGGTAAGTAGGGAGGGCAGAAATTTATGAAAAAGATTTGAATAGTTTTACGAGAAGTGATGAAAGCAAACAAAGGGAGAGGGGCCCTAGGTTTATAATTAATATGAATCATATCAATGCAATATTCAGTAATCGCTCCGCAAAAAAAGGGCTACATGAGATATTAGCACATCGGTTATCATTTCCATATTCTACCCTTCCCACCCCTTAAAGGATATTAAATGCGTGAGTTGGTCACGAATACTTATTGCGTGCTATTACCCGTCCCGTCCTATAAGTCCTGCAGGGTATTTAGGACCACTATTCCTATGTGGTAAGGACTAGGCTGACCCTTAGGTTTAAAGGCTAAAATACTAAGCGACATACATAACAAATAGGACTGCACATAAGGGAACATACAAAGACAAATAAAGGCTCACAGATCCCTCCACAAGTGAACACATAATTAGCACGTCTCAAACACATTCAAGGTTTCAAAGATAGGAGTTTTTACAAAAAAAGAAAAGGTAACAACAGTTGAGTTAGTGAAAAGAACCGTTAAAGCAAGGTTTAAAAAATGAAATAGTGATAGTAGCTTAACGAGATGTGGGGCAAATAAAATAGCACGATTCTGGGCAGAGAATGGTAGCCCAATAGTTTGAAAACATAAGAAATCAGAAACTCAGTGAGAGTAAATAGATGCACCATTTCAAAATTGTTTCCAGGTAGCGCAGGATTTTTAATAAAAACAGAGTGAACTTCAGGGGGTCAAAGCAAGAATGGGAGCGACAGAGTTCAAAATTAAGAAGTCGGTTAGTCTTAAACTGGTAACAGCATGATTAATCGATTATGATCAGGCCTAAAGTTTGCCTAGACGTCGTACGCACTGTCTAATTATCTTAAAGAGTGGACATGCCTATTGATCTTTTTTTAGTATCAAAAGAGGTACACAAATAGTTAACTATACTTGTATTATTAGGTTAATCATGGTAATCAGGCGTTTGACAATTGCAACTCAGACAAGTATGACACCCTAAGTAACAGGATGTCTAATGCATATAGGTGTTCCTAAAACATGATTTCTAAATTCCAATGAGAATGCAGCAACAATTATTGGCTTATTACAATAATTTGCTCGTTATTAACTGATCATGGTTGCAAGATGAACATGATAACTGGCTGAAAGTAAAGAACCTAAAGCAGGATCTCTAGTGAATGAGATGCATGTCCTATACAGGTTGTCTATTGCGCAGATAAGTGAATAAAATCCTATAAGCATATTTTCTACCCATTATTTAAACTAAGCATGCATAACCCCCCCCCCCCCCCCCCGCATATTCGCTATTCAGCTCCCAATCGTTCGTTTACAAATTATTACAAACCAATGATAGCTGAATTACAGTAATAAAAGAACAAAATAAGAAGTTATTCTATAGGGAGCCTTTAATCAGGCCCCATCTTCCAACCTCACTCCTTTCGAGTTTCACAGCCTTTGTCATGGTCTAGGTACGGCAAAGCTCCCTGGGGTCCCATTGGCGTCCCTAGACAATACCAGCACCCAAACACTTAATAGAACGTAGGACAGGGGCAGTGTGGGATTACCAGCCTTGTGTGTCAAAGTTCAATGAGTACTCAGAGGTACCCAAAGCAATGCTCACACAAAAGGGGTAGAACCTATTCTCTATGAGTAGTGTGAAGTGTAGGAAGGAGAGGAAAATTGGTAATTTAAAGAGTTTACACAGAGTTGGAGAGTTGCACACAAGGATAATGGGCAAAGGGGACAAATAGATCACATAGACATCACCAAAGGATACAGAGACTTAATACAAACTTACTAAGCATGGGTACATAAAATCAAAATAGTTTAAAGAGACTTTGAAATAGTCAGATTTAGGCATAAAAGTAAATAGTAACAGCATATTAGTCATAACAGGTAAGATTAGGAACAAGCAGTAGTCATGAGCATGCAAGTATCAACAGGCAAACCAGGAATCAATCACATGTTGCACAGTAGAAGCGTAAGTAGAAAACAATTAGGAATAGAATACACTGAAGTAGTAATAACCACATTTGTTTAGAACATAGAATTTAATCAGAACATACCAGTAATAAGAGAACATAGCAGAATGCAAAAACCAAGTATAAGCACAATATTATCCTTAGCTTTTCAGCTAGCTAACGATAGTCGGGAACAGTGAGCAACAACAGCACAAGAGAGAAAAGGAGAGAAATAGCACAAGAGAGAGCAATGTGATTGATGTGTGTATTTGTGATATGCAATGTGTTCGTTGTTATCAAAAGAGAATGGGGTACTTATAGTACTGAATACGAGTAATTAAACAAGGTAGCAGTCCCTAATTAAGGAACTGTCATCAATAATAATCTAATCAATATATGGACTCCCCTTTAATTAAGGAGTTAGAATCAAACCGTAATAAGCAATCATTTAAAAGGAGATAAATCACAAATCATGGTATGATCAAATAAGGAAACAGAATAGCATAAAGAATGCAATAAAGACTAGGCGCATGATACTCTAATTAGGGTAATAGGTCAGGCAATTTGATGAGCATATTTGTGCACACATATAGGGCAAACGTACCACTTTAATTCTGGAAAATAGTTTCCAGAATAATGAACGAGATTGAAAACCTAGGAAATCAAGTATTAATCGAGGAAAGTATCCCACAAATTAAGGAAGCAATTCGAAATCAGTACCAAACAATAAGGAAAATATGCAGAATCACAATATAAGGCAAGTATCACAATCTCGAAAAGGGTTTGTAAGAATCAGTATAAAATCACCATGTAAACAACCATAGAAAACTTAAGCGAAGGACACTGAATGGTAGGGCGATGAAACACTAGCAACAAAATTAAAGAAAAGAGCACGGAACTTCGAGAAGAACCTAGAAGAACACACAAACGAGCAAATGATACAAACACAAACATATAATGCTAGGGTTTCATCAGACTTAAGCAAAATGTTTAGAAATAGTACTGAGAATCACGAATTAGTACTCAAAATCAAAAAAGAAAGTGATTTAAAAAAGGGATTCAGAAACACTAGTTTCAAAAAGGGAACAAAAACGTTTAAAACTTGAGCCATCGTAAAGATTGACTAGAGAGTAGTGCAGAACATAAACGCGTGAGTTAAAAATTATTAGAAATACAGAGATTCAAGAGGTTTGGGTCGAGATTAGGGTTTCATAAGAAACCAGTGGGAAGTAAGAGAAACCTGGCTGTGAAACTCAAGAATAATGGTGTTTATAGCACTGTCGAACTAAAACCCATCGGAGAATGGCCGGAAACAAACTTGTGCAAGGCTTTAATGACCGCCTTGTATGGTGGAGACCTCATGGGGTCTTAGAGATGGAGGGAACCGGCGAGATAAGGCTTCAAGGCTGTTGGTGGTCGAAAGAGGCGAGGCTGGAGGTGGCCGGAAAGAGGGTGAAGGTCATCGGATAAGAGGAACCACAAGGTTTTACAAAGAAGGAGGAGAGGAAGAGACAGATAGAGAGAGAGAGTGGTCTCGAAAAATGAGGGGTCAAAAGGGGGTAGGTTAGAGTTTAATTAAGGAATAATAATCTGGGTCGTTGATCTTATTTGATCAACGGCTCAGATTAATTCGGAGATGGGCCGGGTTGGTTTATATATTGGGCTGGGGCGGATTGGGTTGGGTATTGGGTCAATTGGGTCTAATTAAATCTGATAGGGGTGGGGTTAAATTGGGCTAAAATTGAAACAATAAAGGGCTATGTGTTAAATAGCCAATTTCCCTCTTTTATTTTATATAAAGTAGTCAAAATGATTTTAAAAACAAATTAAAGGTACTGAACTAATTTATAACATATAAATATTAATCTAAAAATACTGGAAATGATTTTACAACTATAAAAAATGATGTTAATTGTAATATAGACTATAATTTCAATTTATGCAATTTAACTTAGAAAATACCAAATAAATTTGTAAAAATATGCAAAAATTACCTTAATTATATCTTGGTGTAAATATGAGAATGGAAATAAGAAATGATAATCTGGGAATAATTATTGGATTTTGTATTGCTAAAATAGATACTAAATTGATTTTAAAAAATCTTAAAAACTAGGAAAAAATACCAAAACTCTTGGGCATGCTTATATGTGCATACACATGCTATTTTGAGAATATTTTGAGAATAAAAATATACAGGGAAAAATTAGGTATCAACAGCTACCCCTCTTTACCCGAGAAGGATGAAAGAGTTGTCGGGTAAAGATATGATGGCCAATTTTGACCGAAAGAAATAATTTGAAAAGTTTTGACTGAGCTCTAGTTCCTGAGCTACCTACATATCCCTAGTCTTACAGGAACCAGGCCATATGTAGTTCAGTGCCCGCCGACGGAACATGCCGATGGAGATTTTTCCAAGAACGGACGAGATATTTAGATTGGGGTAGCATTGCTACGGGTTTAACAGAGATGCGAAAACTGGAGCGGGATCGCTCCTGCTGACACAGCCGTTGCTAGCCGGTTTACCTGCAAATTACAACACAAGCGCATATTTTGTGCATAAATTTAAAACATGATGCAAGTTCCTGTTGGACCATGAATGTTATCTTTGGACGGTTAGGATGACGTCCTCGGACTATGGTGTTTTGGGCCATGAAAAATTTAGTAAGGATTCGCGGGCTATGAAATGATATTCTCGGGCTATGAGGATGATGCCTTTGAATAATGATATGCAAAAGATAAAAGTGGGGTCCTCAGGCCATGGCATGGCATTCTCAGGCTATGAAAATGGTGCCTCCGAACAATGACGCCTTTGGATAACTTGGTGATCTTTCAGCCCATGAAATGCAGAAGGTGGCGATCTTTCAATCGATACAAGAGTAAAAATAAAAATAGCGATATTTCAGCCGATGCAAAGGTTTAAACAGAATGGCGATATTACAGCCGATGCGAGATTTAAACGAAGTAGCGATATTTCAGCCGATGCTAAGTGTAAAATATAAGTGGCGATCTTTCAGCTGATGCGAGATTTAAACAAAGTGGAGATATTTCAGCCGATGTAAAGACTTAAATAAAAATGGAGATATTTCAGCCGATGCTAAGTGCAAAATATGAGTGGCGATATTTCAGCCGATGCGATATTTAAAGGAAGTGGAGATATTTCAGCCGATGTAAAGACCAAAATAAAAAATGGCGATATTTCAGCCGATGCTAGGTGTAAAATATAAGTGGCGATGTTTCGGCCCTGCAAGACGGAGACAATGCTTAGTCTCGAAGGGCAGAATAGTAGCCTTATGCAATGCAGAGAAATGCAGATGGAGACAATGCTTAGTCTCGGAAGGCAGAAAGGTAGCCTAATGCAATACATAGAAATGCAGATGGAGACAATGCTTAGCCTCGGAAGGTAGAAAGGTAGCCTTATGCAATGCAGAGAAATACAGATGGAGACAATGCTTAGTCTCGGAAGGCAGAAAGGTAGCCTTGTGCAATGCAGAGAAATGCAGATGAAGACAATGCTTAGTCTCGGAAGGCAGAAAGGTAGCCTTATACAATGCAGAAAATGTAAAAGGCAAGTAATGGTAAAATCTCTTAGCTGATAGCTTTATAGCTGATAGTCGATTTCTATGGTGTGGCTGCTGAGGATGTCGTGTACGGATAGCAATTTATAACTAGGTGATGATTCTGGGAGTTGTATGAGTGCATAGATATCTGATGATGTTACGACTTGAGTGCCTGCATCCAACGAAAAATCGTGAGTTCTGTAAAAGGGGGGAAGGTTAGTTCGTATCCCCATGGACTTTGCTCGTCCAGCTCGGCCCTTGTTTCGGTGATACTGTGTGTATCCTTGGGGTAGCATTGCTAAACAAAACAATTTTGATAACGGACATGCATGATTTAGTAAAAATTTAACGTAATCATATAATTAAAAAAAGTTTTCTTTTAGATGAAACGACGACTATGACGCGGTTCAAGTCATTGCAACCTCTCTCTTCGGAATGAGGGTCCTCCTCAAAATTCTACCCCAGTTTATTGTGCTGGTGCTTTCGACGGCTACGTGCGATGACTGGCTGAAGATCAACTTCGGAATTTTGAGGGTCCTCCTCAAAATTCTACCCCAATTTCCAATATTTGGGGGGGGGGGGGAATTAAAATTTTATTGAATTGTGACCGAACCTATAATGCTGCCTACGTATCCCCTCTTAAACGGGAATCATGTTAGGCGTAGTTCAAATTACATCATAATTGTTACACATAGTGTTGCTTTACTACATCTGAATTGATGCTTTGGCCAAACTTCTTCGTCCATTTCTGCAAGTATGAGGGCTCCTCCGGTTAGGACCAGGTGAACCATGTACAGACCTTGCCAGTTGGGAGAGAATTTCCCTTTGGCTTCGTCTTGATGCGGGAATACTTTCTTCAACACTAGCTGTCCTAGTGTAAACTGTCTCGGCTTGACTCTTTTGTTGAAGGCTCTAGACATTCTGTTCTGATACAATTGACCATGGCAAACTGCGTTCATCCTTTTTTCATCTGTAAGAGCTAGCTGCTCGTAGCGACTTTTTACCCATTCTGCGTCGTCAAGTTTCGCTTAATGCATAATCCTCAAGGAGGTAATTTCAACCTCGGCGGGGATGACTGCTTCTGTACCATAATCTAACATATAGGGAGTTGCTCTGGTTGATGTGAGAACTGTGGTGCGGTACCCCAACAAAGCAAATGATAGCTTCTCGTGCCACTGCTTATGTTTTACTATCATTTTCCTCAGTATCTTCTTGATATTTTTTTTGGCCGCTTCTACAGCTCCATTCATCTGAGGTCTGTATGCTGTAGAATTCTTGTGTTTGATCTTGAATGTTTTACACATTGCTTTCATCAGGTCACTGTTGAGATTGGAACCATTATCAGTAATGATTGACTTTGGGATACCAATCCGACAAACGATACGGTCGCGGACAAAGTCTGCCACGACTTTCTTAGTCACTGCCTTGTATGATGTTGCTTCAACCCATTTGGTGAAATAATCAATTGCCACTAGAATGAACTTGTGCCCGTTTGATGCGGCAGGCTCGATAGGTCCGATAACATCAATTCCCCCAACGGCGAACGGCCATGGCGAGCTTGTTGCAGTAAGCTCGTTTGAAGGCACTTTTATCATGTCTGCATCTATCTGACAGAAATGGCACATTCGGACGTACTAGATGCAGTCCGTTTCCATAGTCATCCAAAAATATCCCACCCGGAGTATCTTCTTTGCTAGGACAAAACCATTTATATGTGGACCGCAGATCCCTGCATGAACTTCTTCCAACAACCTAGATGCTTCCTTTGCTTCGACACACCTTAGTAATCCCAAATTGGGAGTCCTCTTGTACAAGACTCCTCCACTGTGAAAGAAGTTGTTAGATAACCTTCGAAGTGTGCATTTCTGAGTAGCATTTGCAAGTTCCGGATATCCTCTTGTTGTCAAATACTCCTTGATGTCATGGAACCATGGTTTTCCGTCTGCTTCTTCCTCGACATGAGCACAATAAGCTGGTTGGTCATGAATCTTTATCGCAATAGGATCTATAAAGTTCTTATCTGGATGCTGAATCATAGACGATAGAGTAGCTAACATGTCGGCAAACTCATTGTGGACTCTAGGGACATGTTGAAATATTGTCTTTGCGAACCTCTTCCTCAACTCTTGTACATGATGCAGATAAGGGAGTATCTTGGAGTTCTTGGTTGCCCATTCTCCTCGGACCTGATGTATGATCAAATCTGAATCCCCAAAATCACTAGTAACTCCTGAATGTTCATATCAATCGCCAACTTAAGCCCTAAGATGCAGACTTTATATTCAGCCATGTTGTTGGTGCACGGGAACCTGAGTTTAGCAGATACCGGATAATACTGGCTCATTTTTGATACTAGGACTGCTCCTATGCCAACTCCTTTGAAATTTGCTGCTTCGTCAAAAAACATTCTCCATCCATCATAGGATTCTGGGCGAGATGATCTGCCAAGGCTTGTCCTTTGATTTCCTTTTGAGATACGTAGACAATGTCAAATTCGCTCAGCAGGATTTGCCACTTAGCTAGTTTTCCAGTGGGCATGGGCTTCTGAAAGATATATTTCAGCGGATCCATTCTTGATATGAGGTAAGTGGTATAGGTACAGAAATAATGCCTCAACTGAGCTACCCAAGTCAGAGCATAATAGCTGCATTCCAATAGGGAATACTGGGCCTCGTACGGGGTAAACTTCTTGCTGAGATAGTAGATGTTTTGTTCCTTTCTCCCTGTTTCGTCATGTTGTCCCAAAATACAACCGAATGCCCCATCCAATACTGCAAGGTATAGCAATAGAGGTCTATCTGGTTCGGGCAAAACCAAAACTGGTAGCGTTGACAAGTATTTCTTGATTCTGTCGAAGGCTTTCTGGAAATCATTAGTCCATTTTGTAGCGGTGTCCTTCTTCAATATTTTAAAGATCGGTCACAAATGACAGTGGACTGAGCTATGAACCTGCTGATATAGTTGAGTCTCCTCAGGAAACTCATCACATCTTTCTTGTTCTTCGACGATGGCAATTCTTGAATGGCTTTAACCTTTGATGGATCCAGTTCTATTCCTCATCGACTTACAATGAATCCAAGTAGTTTTTCGGCAGGAACCCCGAATGCACATTTGGCGGGATTTAGTTTCAGATTGTACCTTCTTAGTCTGTTGAAGAACTTCCTCATATCTTCCATATGGTCAATGGCTTTCTTGGATTTGATGATGACATCATCTACATATACCTCGATCTCTTTATGTATCATGTCGTGGAAAATAGTAGTCATGGCCCTCATGTAGGTGGCCTCAGCATTCTTTAATCCAAACGGCATCATTTTGTAACAATACATCCCCATGGCATAATAAAAGTTGTTTTATCAGCGTCTTCCTCATCTATCCATATTTGATGATACCCAGCAAAAAACCAACAAATGACTGCAGCTCGTGTTTGGCACAGTTGTCAATCAGGATGTGTATGTTTGGCAGGGGGAAGTCGTCTTTCGGACTGGCCCGATTGAGATCCCGGTAGCCGACACAGACTCTAACATTCCCATCCTTCTTCGGCACTGGCACAATGTTGGCTAACAGTGTTGGGTACTCCTCTACCTTGAGAACCTTGGCTTTGACTTGCTTGGTAACTTCTTCTTTGATTTTCAAATTCATATCAGGTTTGAATTTTCTGAGCTTCTATTTTACCGGCAGACATATCGAATGTATTGGCAGTTTATGAGCTACAATAGATGTACTGAGACCAATCATATCATCATACAACCAGGCGAATATGTCCTCACATTCCCTTAGAAATTCTGTGTACTCTCCCTTTTTTCTGTGGTGACAGATGAACACTGATGCACGTTTCCTTGACATTCTCTGTATCCCCCAAGTTGACAACCTAAGTTTCGTCCAAGTTAGACTTAGGCCTATTCTCAAAATCCTCAATCTCTTTAACGACCTCTTCTGGTATCATCCTCTTCTGAGTCTATGTCCATTTGTTGTGTTGTCTTGTTGCATGTCACAATCGTCGGTTCATCAAGATAAGTAATAGTAATGTTGTGTAAATAAAGTAAATGATAGAAAAAATAATAAGAGTGAGACTTATAAGAAACTGACATGCTTTGATAAATTTCATAATTTTTTTGAACATTGGAGCTCTTATTTTCAAAATTAAAAATGTGAAAAGGAAACTAACTAGCGAAAAAGTAAAATGTAATGCATGGCGCTTTGTTCAGCCTTGCTACCCCAAAGCTTTCCGAGCTCTGGTGGTTTTGATGGACCAATTATTGAGGCGCGCTCCTCGGCTCACAACTTGTATGGAAGGGCCTTCCTCTCCTTCCTCCTCAAAAATGACACAACAATCCATATCGTTGTCTTACAAAAATAGATTCCTTATTGCCGCCAACGCTTCCTCTTCTTCTGACCCATATATGACATCTGCTAGCTGGAAAGTCTGCTCCAGGCGAGGTATCGGATTCTCCAATGGGTAGTAGTGACTGCGCCATGTTGGTGACCAGTGGTTGAAATCCTCCCAAGTTTATTCATACCCCAAACCAAAAATGGTGCCATGTTTCTTTAGCTTAATGGGTTTGGCGATTCCCTGGAGGTTTTTTCCAAGTCCCTTGCCAGGCTCGTATCTACACCAATTCAGTATGCTTTCAATCTTGTTGTCCCACTATTTATCCTTGTCCACGGCGTTGACCCGCTCAATGTGGTGGTAGGTTTCTTCGCCTATTTTCCTTCTTCTTCCTATTGCCGGGATGGTCTGGCGACTGTATATGGTATTGCTACCATCGCTATGAATAACCACCTCTTGGTGATTCCACTCACATTTCACCGCCTAGTGTAGGGTTGATGCTACAGCTCCAGCGGCGAGAATCCAGGGTTGTCCCAACAGCAAATTGTAAGACGCTGGGATGTCTATCACTTGAAAGTTAACATCAAACCAAGTCGGTCCCATTTGCAGACACAAACTAATTTCCCCAATAGTGGACCTTTTGGATCCATAGAAAGCTTTGACATTGATGGCTCCATCCTTGATCTCATGCAGGCTCTTTCCTAATGTTTTGACGGTTACCAATGGACAAATATTGAGACCGGACCCTCCGTCAACTACAATTTTGGTGATGAAATAATCCTCGCATTGCACAGTGATGTGCAACGCCTTGTTGTGGCTCAGCCCTTCTGGTGGCAGCTCATCTTCGTGGAAAGTGATTTTGTGACTCTCCAATACTTGCCCTACCATGTTCGCCATTTCTCCTACAGTTATGTTGTTGGGTACATATGCCTCACTCAGTATCTATAACAAGGCATTCTTATGTGCATCGGAGCTTTGCAGAAGAGACAAGATGAAGATTTGTGCCGGTGTTTTATTTAGTTGATCAATGACTGAGTACTCTTTTGCTTGTATCTTCCTCTAGAGGTCATCGGGCCCAGTTTCAATAGGCCTTCCTAAGGCCTGCTTACTTGATTCAACTAAATGCTCCAGAGTATAAACCCTGCCGGTTCTTGTCATACCCTACGCCGCAACTGCTTCTCCGGTTTTGGCTTTCCCTTTTCTCCTTGCCTCGACTGTGTAATCCCAGGGGATGGTCTTCGTATGGAATGCTGCTATGGCTAACATTGTCACCGGGATGGATACCCTTACTTTGGGAGGTAACACAGCAACTTCAAATGGCGCAGGTGCCTTTGGGGACCCAAACTCAACCTCAATTGGTCCTGGCATCTTTACATAAGATGGTGTTTCAAGATCGAGTGGTATGGACATGTTCACTTCAGTGTCTTCAGAAGGCTGGATCTAGACTACAATCAGATTTAGTGTGACCGTTGGTTTCTTTGGCTCGTCACCTTCAGTGATTAATCTGATCGACCCTTTGGGGTCCCAAACATCCTCTATATCGATCATGTGAATGCCTCCGCCTTCATGGTCAGGCAGAGGGTTGTTGCAGACATTTAGAGCAGGCTCATTTGCCACAATGATCTTGTTGTCAATCAAAGCCTGAATCTTGTCCTTCAGGGAGCGGCACTAATTAATGGTATGCCCTTCATGCCGGAATGGTATGCACAGGTTTTATTTGGTTTGATCCATTGGGAAGGGTTTTCTGAGTTATGGCAGGGATAGGGGTGACATAACCAGCAGCTTTAAGCCTTTCATACAGCTGGTCGATTGGTTCGGCGATGGTGGTGTATTGTTTGGGAGTTCTACGGTCAAAGTTAGGTTGTGGTCTAGGGAAGTTTTGGCGGGTGGGAGGTGATTGATAGTGAGAGGGCTGAGCATTATAGGCTTGGCAGACGGGTGCAGGTTGGGAATATCTTGGTGAGGTAGGTTGATATGTGGGGGTGGAAATGATTGGTAAGTAGGTGGTGGAGCTTGGTAAGAGGGCTAGGGTGCTTGGTAATTTGGGGTAGGTTGATATGTGATAGGATAATCGGGTAGGCTTGGTATTTTATTGGGGATTTCTTTCTCTGTACAACCATCACGGCACTCACATCCCTTTTCTTGGATGCGCCACCAGACTGTAGAACCTTGTTGGTGGCCTGCAATGCTTCAAAGTTAGTGACCATACCACTTTTAATGCCTTCCTCGATCCTCTCTCCTAGCTTGATGATGTCGGAAAATTTCTGGCCTTCAACCAACATCAACCTCTCATAATATTATGGGTCTTGAGCACGGACGAAAAACCTATTCATTTGTTCTTCTTCTAAAGTCGGCCTGACCTTAGCAGCTTCTGATTTCTAACGAGTAGCATACTCATGGAATGTCTCCATGGGTTTCTTCTTTAAGTTCTTGATGTAGAATACATCTGGCGCATTTTCTGTATTAAATCTGAACCTGTCCATGAAATCGGACTCTATATCTACCCAATTCGTCCACTTCTTGGGGTCTTGGCTAAGGTACCAAGATAGAGCATCCCCTTTCAGACTTCTCATAAAGAGCTTCATGCGAATCTTTTCATCTCTTCCGACTCCGACCAGCTTATCGCAGTACATCCTCAAATGGACTCTGGGATCCCCTGTGCCATCAAAAATTTCAAACTTGGATGGTTTGTACCCCTTAGGAAGTTCGACATCTGGCTGAATGTAAAGGTCCTCATAATTCAGCCCCTCGATACCTTTATTTCCTTCAACACCCTAGACTCGGCTAGTCAGCTTCTTGAGTTCTGCAGCCAAATTCATGATAAGAGAGTCTTTGTCATCAGACTCAGGTGTGCTTCAAATAGGTTGAGTATATTGCGGTATGGTTTCCACGTAGATGGGGGTGTTATGGGGATGATCATTTATGGAGTTTAGTGGTTCGGGAATGAGTATCGGGGTGTTGTTTAAAGTGTGACATGTGTTGCAGTGTTGATGGGGAATAGGTTGTTTTTGTGGTTTCGGGATGTTTTTTAGAGGTGTAGGATTTTGAACATTGGGAAAGTTGACATCTGGAGTAGTGAGGGCAAATGATAAGTTTGCCAAGTTCCGAACTTGGTCCAGTTCTTCCTGAAATTTCAATAACTTTTGTTCGAGTTGGGCGGCACTTCCTTTGGAAACCTGAATCCCCTGAGGAACCTCTACCCTTTCGGCTGAGTTCTCCTTTCTGATGTTGTTCAAATCTTCCATTTTTCCTTTGTTCTTGTTCCTGATAGGACTCGGAGGAGGAGGATGTAGAGGGCCCTTGGATCTTGTGGAGTAAGATGATGACGCCAGAGTGCACGAACTAACCTTTGGGGAGGGGAATAAAACAAAAGTAAAAACAAAAGGTAACAAGTTAGTAAGGATCATGAGGAGAAAACATTGCAATATTTAAACACATAGTGTAAGAATATAAATCGTGTCCTAATTTGGGAGCCTCGTTGTGCCCGAGGTAGGCCTAGCGACAAGTTGATTTGGAGAACTTATAATGCTAAATGCCTCATTTTATTGATATAAAATAAGACGAATCCCAAAACGACACTTAAAATTGCAGGAAATAAAATGTCACTCATGGCCATTGGCCTTATTACATTTAAAGCAAAAGAAAAGATCCTAACTACTTGGTCCTGGAGGGACCTTGCCTAGACTCGGCATCTTTAGCTTCATCGAATAGCTTCAGCAGCTCACACAGTCCCAGCAGCAAATAGGCTCTAGCGAAGTGTCCTCCTTCGTTTCCCTCGGCATTCTGGGAGTTTTCGATCCTCTGGATGAACTTCCTTTCCAACTCTACCAAACCCCGCTCCAAATACCCTAGTCGCTTGTTGGCGCTGACAGCCATATCTTTCCATTCTCCAATCAACTTTTGATGGGCTTCTTGAATTTCCTGGTGCTCGCTTTCGCACTCCCAAATCCTCTTGCACAATTGATTGTACTTAACCTGTATTTTAGCCTTTTCGTCGATGACCCTGTGGCCTCGAACGAACCCGGGTTGTCCTAACCCGCCATGATCGTCCTCAAACCAACTTGGATAGTAGGGAGTATAACTGGCATGGTACTTGTGTGGTTCTATGGAGTCCTTTCCCGAGATGATTTTGCAATGCCATATGTGTTGGGATTGACACTTGTGAGGGCTATCGTCATCTTGAAAGTCGGCCCTGAAGTGACTCATCTTGTCGACATTTGGTATGACCTGCTTTCTTCATGCCTGTCTCATGACTCGGAAAGGGGCATAGGGATAAGTTCCTCTCAGACAAATGAGTATAAGAAATGGTGTGTCCTGAGATCAGACGATGAACTTTTCAGTAGGGCACCATTCGAACATCCACTGCACTTTGTCTTCTTTCAGATTTTCAAATAACTCTACCCACCCTTTAGCATCTTTTGGTTGAGCAAACATGTTAGGCATATAATTCATTTATTTTGGTTGATGGAAGGCGATATGATCATCCCAGTCTCTGCGTAGAATCTCTTGTCGATATTCACCCTTTTGGAGGTGCTCCATGAGCTAGAGTTGAAGTAATAAGTTACATCCCTCAAAGTGTTTGGCCCCTTGTTGACATTTTTCTAGGGCTCGATATATCTCAACGACAATCATGGGTACTATGCTAAAAGGCTCCCGCCAATTCCTTCCATCAAAATCTTGGTGACCATGGCCAGTCTGGTATAGATCCTAGCCTTCTTCATAGGAAACACTATCATCCCCAAATAGAAGAACATAAAGACGAAGACTCTTCTGTGGATATTCCCTAATGATGTGAGAGTGAATTCATCTGGGTAACTGTGGTAGGACTTGCTATGGTCGTACCTCTCGTACAGATAGTCAAAAGGAATGTAGGAAGCCATAAAGCAAGTCAAGTCTGTATTCTTCTTTAGTCCCATCATTTTGAGGAAGCCCCTACCCTTGCAATTTTCTGACATAAGCAAACCCGGAGTCTCCTAAGGAATACTGGCTAACCCTCCTATTTCCTCGAGCAAAGGTGCCATTTCAAGGTCCCCGAAGCGAAACACAGATCCGTCGCTATCCCAGAATAATTGCAGCCTCTATGATTTTGTTGCCGGGTTGGATTTCCAAAAGAGAAGGCAAATTTCCCAAATATTTGCGGACGAGACTCTGGTCACTGGAGTGAAGGTCTTCCCACCAGCTTAGCAACCTTGGGTGAATGTTGGTTACCATGCCGAATCTGGGGACTTCGTGCCTTATTTTCTGCAAAACAAAGTGTTAGACCCTTACCCCGCCGGACTCGACCTATTTAAACCAATAATTAGCATAAATGGCATTTAGTTCTCCAAATAAATGTACAGAATATGGTGGCATCTGTTTGGGTTTCAAGGAAACCCAGTGGACTTTGGACAAGGCTATCTTAAGGAGTCATTATGTGGACACCATAACTGACTCGGCTAGGTTTGACCGTGATGCATGCACAGTTAAATAGAGTGAGGTTTCTATGGGGTATTAGACTGGTACCCTTGAGCGGACAACTCAAGAGGCAAAGGCACAAAACCGTCGACTGCACCGCTGATCGACTGATTTTACCGCAAATACGCCTTTGCCAAATTTAGAGGGTGATAATATCGGAAGGGCGCAACCACTCATTATAAGCGTTAATATGGTATTTGTTTGGCACGAGTGGAATATGATGTTGAAGATGCAATTACAAGAATGAAACAAGTTGTCAAGTATTTGCATGTTCATAAAGTAATGATTACAATAATTGCTCATAATTACAACAATATTGAAGGAAATTGGTAAAAGCATTAAAGAAAAGAAAACAAAGAGCCAAGTCAGTTTCGAAGTACAAAAGAGATAAAGACATTAAATAAAAGCAATAAAGATGCAATAAAGTCACCACCTAATGATTAAAGTGCATTAGGACACTAGGAAGGGGTCTGAGTTTGAAGAATAAAGAGTTTGGGTAAGGGCTAGAAATTATCTTGAGGGGAAGGTGTTAGGCACCCCTCAAGATCCACTAGTGTGGTTCCCAGCCATGTTATATTATGACTTCACATAATCAAGTAAACAATCAAGGGTTCAAATATACAATATTGCAAATAAGTTAAAAAATTTTGAAGGTAAGTAGGGAGGGCAGAAATTTATGAAAAAGATTTGAATAGTTTTACAAGAAGAGATGAAAGCAAATAAAGGGAGAGGGGTCCTAGGTTTTTTATTAATATGGATCACATCAATGCAATATTCAGTAATCGCACCTCAGAAAAGGGGCTACATGAGATTTTAACGCATTGGTCATCATCTCCATATTCTACCCTTCCCACCCTATAAAGGTTATTAAACGCGTGAGTTGGTTACGAATACATATTGCTTGCTATTACCCATCCCGTCTTATATGTCCTGGAGGGTATTTAGGACCACTATTCTTATATGGTAAGGAATAGGATTAACCCTTAGGTTTAAAGGCCAATATGCTAAGCGACATACATAACAAATAAGACTACACATAAGGGAACATACAAAGACAAATAAAGGCTCATAGATCCCTCCACAAGTGAACACATAATTAGCACGTCTCAAACACATTCAAGGTCTCAAAGATAGGAGTTTTTACAAAAAAGGAGTAGGTAACAGCAGTTGAGAGTAGGGCTTAAAAAATGAAAAAGTGACAGTGGCTTAATAAGGTGCGGGCAAGTAAAATAGCGCAATTCTGGGCAGAGAATAGTAGCCTAGTAGTTTGAAAACATAAGAAATCAGAAAGTCAGTGAGAGTAAATAGATGCACCATTTCAAAATCATTTCCAGGTAGCGCAGGATTTTTAATAAAAATAGAGTGAACTTCAGGGGGTCAAAGCAAGAATGGGAGCGGCAGAGTTCAAAATTAAGAGGCTGGTTAGTCTTAAACTGGTAACAGCATGATGAATCGATTCTAATCAGGCGTAAAGTTTGCCTAGACGTCGTATGTATTGTCTAATTATCTTAAAGAGTGGACATGCCTATTTGATCTTTTATTTAGTTTCAAAAGAGGTACACAAATAGTTAACTGTACTTGTATTATTAGGTTAAGCATACTAATCAGGCGTTTGACAATGGCAACTCAGACAAGTATGACACCCTAAGTAACAGGATGTCTAATGCACATAAGAGTTCCTAAAACAAGATTTCTAAATGCCAATGAGAATGCAGCAACAATTATTGGCTTATTACAATTATTTGCTCTTTAGTAACTGATCACGGTTGCAAGATGGACATGATAACAGGCTGAAAGTAAAGAACCTAAAGCAGGATCTCTAGTGAATGAGATGCATGTCCTATACAGGTTGTCTATTATGCAGATAAGTGAATAAAATCCTATAAGCATGTTTTATACCCATTATTTAAACTAAGCATGCATAACCCCCCCCCCCATCCCATATTCACTATTCAGCCCACAATCGTTCGTCTACAAATTATTACAAACCAGTGATAGCTGAATTACAGTAATAAAGAACAAAATAAGAAGTTATTCTATAGGGAGCCTTCAATTGGGCCTAGTCTTCCAACCTCACTCCTTTCGAGTTTCACAGCCTTTGCCATGGTCTGGGTGCGGCAAAGCTCCCTAGGGTCCCTGGCCAATACCAGCACCCAAACACTTAATAGAATATAAGACAGGTGCAGTGTGGGATTACCAGCCTTGTGTGTCAAAGTTCAGTGAGTACTCAGAGGTATCCAAAGCGATGCTCACACGAAGGGGTAGAAACTATTCTCTAAGAGTAGTGTGAAGTGCAGGAAGGAGAGGAAAATTGGTAATTTAAAGAGTTTACATAGAGTTGGAGAGTTGCACACAAGGATAATGTGCAAAGGGGACAAATAGATCACATAGACATCACCAAAGGATACAGAGACTTAATACAAACTTACTAAGCATGGGTACACAAAATCAAAAGAGTTTAAACAGACTTTGAAATAGTCAGATTTAGGCATAAAAGTAAATAGTAACAGCATATTAGTCATCACAGGTAAGATTAGGAACAAGCAATAGTCATGAGCATGCAAGTATCAACAGGCAAATTAGGAATAAATCACATGTTGCATAGCAGAAGAATAAGTAGAAAACAATTAGGAATAGAACACACTGAACTAGTAATAACCACATCGGTTTGGAACATAGAATTTAATCAGAACATACCAGTAATCAGAGAACACAGTAGAATGCAAAATCCAAGTATAAGCACAATATTAGACTTAGCTTTTTAGCTAGCTAACGACAGTCAGGAATAGGGAGCAACAACAGCATAAGAGAGAAAAGGAGAGAAATAGCACAAGAGAGAGCAATGTGATTGATGTGTGTATTTGTGATATGCAATGTGTTAGTTGTTATCAAAAGATAATGGGGGTGGTACTTATAGTACTGAATACGAGTAAACAAACAAGGTAGCAATCCCTAATTAAGGAACTGGCATCAATCATAATCAAATTAGTATATGGACTCCCCTTTAATTAAGGAGTCTGAGTCAAACGGTAATAAGCAATCATTTAAAAGGAAAGAAATCACAAAGCATGGTATGATCACATAAGGAAATAGAATAGCATAAAGTATGCAATAAAGACTAGGTACATGATACTCTAATTAGGGAAATAGGTCAGGAAAATCAATCAGCATATTTGTGCACACATATAGGGCAAAATACCAATTTAATTTTGGAAAATAGTTTTCAGAATAATGAACGAGATTGAAAACCTAGGAAATCATTATTAATCGAGGAAAGTATCCCACAAATTAAGGAAGCAATTTGAAATCAATACCAAACCATAAGGAAAATATGCAGAATCACAATATAAGGCAAGTATCACAGTCTCGAAGAGGGTTTATAAGAATCAGTATAAAATCCCCATGTAAACAATCAGAGTAACCTTAAGCGAAGGACACAGAATGGCAGAGGGATGAAACACTAGCAACAAAATTAAAGCAAAGAGTACGGAACTCAGAGAAGAACCCAGAAGAACACACAAACGAGCAAATGATACAAACACAAACATATACAGCTAGGGTTTCATCAGACTTAAGAAAAATGTTTAGAAATAGTACTGAGAATCACGAATTAGTACTCAAAATCAAAAAATAAAGTGATTTTAAAAAGGGGTTCAGAAACCCTAGTTTCAAAATGGGAACAAAAGCGTTTAAAACTTGAGCTATCGTAAAGATCGAGTAGAGAGTAGTGCAAAACATAAAGGCGTGAGTTAAAAATTGTTAGAAATATAGAGATTCAAGAGGTCTGGGTCGAGATTAGGGTTTCATAAGAAACTAGTGAGAAGTAAGAGAAACCTGGCTGTGAAACTAAAGAATAATGGTGTTTATAGCACCGTCGAACCAAAACCCATCGGAGAAAGGCCGGACACAAACTCGTGCAAGGCTTCAGTGACCGTCTTGTATGGTGGAGACTCATGGGGTCTCAAGGATGGAGGGAACCGGCGAGATAAGGCTTCAAGGTGGCTGGTGGTCGAAAGAGGCGAGGCTGGAGGTGGCCAGAGAGAGGGTGAAGGTCATCAGAGAAGAGGAACCAGAAGGTTCTTAAGAGAAGGAGGAGAGGAAGAGACAGATAGAGAGAGAGGTTGGTCTCGAAAAATGAGGGGTCAAAGGGGGGATAGGTTAGATTTTAATTAAGGAATAATAATCTGGGTCGTTTATTTTATTTGATCAATGGCTCAGATTAATTCGAAGCTGGGCCAGTTTGGTTTAGATATTGGGCTGGCGCGGATTTGGTTGGGTATTGGGTCAATTAGGTCTAATTAAATCTAATATGGGTGGGGTTAAATTGGGCTAAAATTGAAACAATAAAGGGCTATGTGTTAAATAGACAATTTCCCTCTTTTATTTTATATAAAATAGTCAAAATAATTTTAAAAACAAATTAAAGGTACTGAACTAATTAATAATGTACAAATATTAATCTAAAAATACTGGAAATGATTTTACAATTATAAAAAATATTATAATTGTAATATAGGCTATAATTGCAATTTATGCAATTTAACTTACAAAATACCAAACAAATTTGTAAAAATATGCAAAAATTACCTTAATTATATCTTGGTATAAATATGAGAATGGAAATAAGAAATGATAATGGAAATAACGAGTTTGAACGAGAACACTGAAGATCGATCTTCTTCGCTCTGATACCATATTAGATTTCTGCCATTGAAGATCCACTTTAAGAGAAGAAATGTTGTTTCTTCATTAACTGAAAATGAACCCTTGTACAGATATTTATCAACTAACTATCCACTAGTTAGTTAACACTATGCTAAATAACAAATGACTAACACTAACTTCTAATACGTACAAGTTGACCCCTAAACTAACTAATCGTATATACACATCATTCCAACAATTTTCCAATGTCACACTCTGACTTAATAAATTCTTACTATTTCAATCAGATGTAATTGAGAATAATTATTACAAAGGGAAAAAGAAGTCCTATTTTTTTATTTTCTTTGACTATTGCACGAGCACAAGCACATTGACTAATTTAATATAAGCTCAGGTTCGAGACTACGATATGGAAAAATTTTGGTAGGGAGCGTTTCCCCCCAAATGGGACACTACCCGACGCGAATCCAGATATAATCGGGTTCCAATACGGATACCGGACACCAGGGTGAAAACCCAAAATAGTTTGACATAAGGAAAAGGCGAGATTTTTTGAAGTTTTTGAATTTAAATACTAAAGATTAAGTTCAGAGCTGTAAAGTTTCATATCATTAATTTTTCTCTATTAAATAGGGGATAGGAGAAAAGGCAGAGAATAAGATTGTGAGAATTTAACCAATACCTATTTTGTGAGAGAAACTAAATAAGATGTTGATTTCATGGATTCTGCTGATACAAGGATTAAGCTTCTCAGTTTGTGATATTGCAATATATATTATCAGCATATTGGTGCATTTTGAATAAGAAAAGATAAGGGAGATATTACTTTGCATTACTATAACGATAAGTACAATTATTCTTATTTAGTATCGAATTTATTTATTTATAACGTTGTTTTGAACTTCTTCCATGATATATGATCACACCCAACTCTAGTCCTAAAGAGGATAAACGGTCGCTGCAAATGTAATCCAGTCTAAAAGTCTGGAGTTTAATCCCACAGAGAACTAAGGCTTAGATATATCTGTTTAATATCACGAAAAAGACAAGCTTGAATAATTTTCTAAATTATAAAGATTGAGATTTATATTTCTAACTAATTAACTAGCAAATACTAGAAAGCGGAAAAATTATCAACTAACGAGACAAAGGGTTAGAGATTAAATTAAGGAGGCCTAGAGTTTTGATTTCCCCAATTGTCGAAATCCTTCTAGTTATGTTCCCTATAATTTTTGCCAGTGTATTCTCTACTGATCGTGAGCACTTTAGGTTCCGTAATTCTCTCTCGAGCAACTACAATAATTTACTAGACATATTCTCTCAAACTACGCTAGTTGGCTTTATCTAACCGCTCATTATGACCACGTCAAGGCTTTGTTATTTCTAAACATGCCTTTAAACCACTGTATTGATTTCTCACATACGTTAGGAGTGACGTTGTTCAACAACCACCTAAATATGTATCCTTTCTCAAAAAACACATAATAAATACGCACATTCAATCGATGGTCATTCAATCAAGAACAATAAATACGTAGTTGAACAAGGAGAGAAATCCAATGGCTCAATTATATAAAAACATAACAAGAATTTATCCTACAAAAGGTTCCATCAAACCCCTAGATAACAAATTAGCTAATCATGATAGTATGCAAAACTACAATACTAAAAGTCATAACCAATAATGAAAAATGGGAAGAGGAAGGAAAAACTCGTAGAAGAATTCCCCGCCTTGCTCCTATTGTGTCTCTGCTTCCTTAAATCGGATCTTTGTCAAAAGCATGTCCAACCTCAGCCTCCTTAGGTCTAAAACAAGCTTTATTTCACTTGGGTGAGTTTTTTGAGTTTATATAGGGTTATGATAAGTTTTCCATGTTTTACACTTTAGCCCTTAGACTTCTTGCCTTCCTCCAGATCGACCGCGGTCGCAGGACACCGCGGTGATTTACAACCATTCTGTTTTCCGTTTTCTTTAACCGTGTTCCAGTCGTGGTCCGATCGCGGTCGTCGTTCGGACTATTGCCCAGTTTTTCTTTTCCTTTTCTTGCTCATTTTCATCTGGGCTCTTCTCGATTGGACTTGTATCTTCATTTTTGACCCCAAAAATACTCTATATTCTCCTCCTAACTTGAGTATCTCCTCCAAATCATAAAACCCTCAATTAGAGCATTTTGTTATCATTTAGCACTTAAAACATCAATAAAGTATGATTAATTTAGAGCATAAATAGCATCTACATCACATAATATAGGTTACTATCAACACCCCACACTTAAACCATTTCTCATCCTCGAGCAATCAAACTACACTTTATATATAGACACGATCTTTTTAAATAATTCTGCTAACTCATCAAACCAAGAATACTTAAAATAGACCAAGCACAAAAGCGTAACATCTTCACCTCAAGAATTTACTCGCAAGTACCACGCATTATTCACAACTCACCCACTTACTCGAACATAGAGGTCACTGACATTATCTCTCCTTCACGAATCAAGTGCCCTCACACAACGAAAGAGAGTAATTCCACACAATAGAATTTAAGAACACTTAGAAACTCAAGATAGAAAGAATTCACTCACTCTCAGAAATAACATTCATATGCCACAAAAGATGCACCATAGGCTTGCCCGTAGTGTACTACTACACTAATAGAGCTCATTCAGTCTAGGATCAAGTAAGACTTTATTTGGTTGTAATGTAGGCTGCAGGACGGGTATGATACATTTAAATATAAGAGTGACTACACCTCCATAAGAACTTTAATACATATACTTTAACATTCAAACTGCATACTTATGTCAAACAAAACTCCAACTTCACCTCAATGTATATTACATCATACTTCTTTAAGCACAATTACATCAAAAGCCACCACCACAAGGAATATTCTTCACAACAATACAACTACTTTTTTTTCTTTATTATTTTTGTTTCAATTCAAGTGGCTCTTACTTTTTCAAAACAGTGCACCTTTCTCCTTATTTAATTAGTTCCACTCAAAAGCCAAACCAACCACCCCACACTTTAACTTTTACACAGTTCATAAACAATTCAAGTGCTCATGAGATATTACAATGGTTCAAATAGATGGTTAATTCAAACAGATGGGTAACACTTGTAATGTGGTTGCCAAAGAAACAAGATTACAGGCTCAATGGTGTTAACTACGATACATAACAATTAGGCGGGTAAAATATACATATCTGGCTCAACAAAGAAATGCCTATATCACTTCCAAGACTGAACAAAACTTCTATTTCGCTTTGCAAACACACGGGGCAAGTTCTAGGCATCAAATGCAATGCACAGAATAACACCCAAACCTCACACACACATGGCCCATAACGTACTCGGGATTGGACTCATCAAGACGCTCTAGTCAAAGCAGTTAAGCAGAGTTGAAAACATACAATTTAAGGTACTTATATAAGAGTCAAAAACTGAGCCTAAGCATCACAATTAAAGTACTCACTATTCTCAAGGCATAACAAAGTCAAGAGATATTGCTTCAATTCATCACACAGCACAATGGCTCTTATTCCTAAAAAAACTAACTACACCTGGTTCAAACATAACCCTTGGAAAAGAACTGTGATTTAAAGAAAAACCAAGGGGTAATTGCTACACTAACTAACAAAAGAAAATCTTTTTTTTTCTTTAGACTTAAATCCCTCAAGAAAATTGTCTAATAGATCCATCATCGGGAAAAGTCCAATCTTTTAAAAAAATTATTTAATTAAACTAACACAGCTAAAGTAGCATGAAACGTCACCCAAACAATCTCCTTACCCCACACTTAAAATCACACTTAAAATTGTGCATTGTCTCCAATGCACACCATAACTAATAAAAGGGTAAAAGAGAATCCCTGGTAGGCTAAAGGCCGAAGTACTAACAACTCATGGGGTGCTCATACTTCTCCCAAACTTGGTCCTTCGTACGGGTACCTCACACTTAGTTCCAACCATTTGGTTTGCTGTTGCATACTTCCAATAGATTTGCTTTATATGTTCCTAGAAATCAAAAATCGACACTATAAGAATAATACAATAAGAATAAATAAATGAATAAATAAACTAAATTAAAGAAAAAATAAAGCCGGGTTGCCTACCAACAAGCGCTTGATTTAACGTCGCGGCACGACGTGAATCACTTTTTTTTCCTCCACCTCGAGCTTATGAATTGAACCCCTGATAAGTAGGGATTATGATGCATTGTACACTCTTTCTTGCTTAAGTTTTGATTAGAAATGTGTACATATAGTCTCAAAGGCTCACAAGTTGTGCTTGATTGTAGGTTTGATCATCAAGGTGACAAGGTGTCAAAAACCAACTCAAAAAGGATTGAAACTTGCACAAGTACCTAGACAAGACCAAGCTCAGTCAAACAGGGCCAATGCAGCCACACACCATTCTGTGCGGTCCGCAATGATGAAGTTCAAAGACTATGTTTCACAGGCCATCAGGCAATAAGGCCACAAAGAGTTTTGTGCGGTCCGTATTGGGTTCATTACAGCCGCACTCAATTTCGTGTTGCCCACAGAGCCAAGTTTTAGAGATATGATAATTAGAGATTTATGCCAAATTCGGTCCGCAGTCCATTTTTTGTGGACCGCAGTAAAAGCCACTGCGGCCGCGGTGCATTTTGTGCGGTCCGCGGTGGCCAAACTTCAAAGAGCAGAATAGTCAAGCCAAGAGCCTTAGTGCGGCCTCACTCGATTTTGTGTGATCTCCACTGGCCCCGCATGGGGTATTTTTGTCCAGAATTTTTAGCCTAGTATAAATAGTTTCTTTTCCCATTTTTAGGCATCAGATAGTTTTGGACGTAGAGCTGCGCTAGTGAACTCATTTCTTTTACCATTTTGAGTAATTTTAGCTTAATTTCACCATTAAATCTTCATGTTTTATTTAGCAATTAATTATCATGATCTTATCTTCATCTATTTCTTTGTTTTTCTCTATAATCATGAGTAGCTAGACCCATCAGCTAGGGTTGTTGCTCAACCCTAGTGTGGGTAAATAATGGATCTTGTGTTTTAAGGTTTGAATGTCTATGGGTATTAGATAGTTGGACTAATTTATGGTTTTATTATTGAATTAGTGGTTTCAAACACTAGTTTATGCTTTGTTGATTTTGGCTCTTCTTGAGAAAGAGAGCCCAAGTCTCTAGAATTAGTCCGACAAGGAATTGGGGCATACTCAAGAGAATTGATAGCCCCAATTAAAGGGTTAAACCAAGAGATCGTAATACCCGACTTGAACCTCAATTGCTTGCACAAATATTCATACCCAACTGATCTTGAGAAAGTCAATTAGGGCAAAATCACTCGAACTGCCGAGAGGTATAGAGTGGGTAGAATCGTGCAATGGTTATATCGTAATCCCCAAGTATGACAACCTAACCTTAGACATGAGAACCCGTTAATTATCCATCTAGGGGAAGTTCACTCCCCTAGTTCCTTTTAACTCATTAGAACTTCTTCAATAGTTTCTTCTTAGCTTAACGTAGCTCAGTTTAGCATATTGGTAGTATAAATTTAGAAGTTAAATAAAAACCCAAAAATGTTTAGAAGTGCAATTAGGATCAATTACACAACTCTAACTTAGATAAAAACTCAATTCCAACTTCTAGCTCCCTGTGGAAATCAATCCCGACCTTATCGGGTAAAAGCTGCTTCGACTTTTCTTTCTACTCTATAGAAGTACAGGGTTGGTCTCGATAACTTTTTGGCATCGTTGCCTGTGAGCTAACGGTCTTGATTATCTATCTTAGTAGTTTTGTGAATTGTTCTTTTTTCCTTCTTTGTTACTAATTTGTGTGTGTCACAAGTTCAAGTACAAAATGGCAGCAAACAACAATGGCCATCTTGGCAATATGGCTGCGTGGGAGGAGGTAGATGATATTGGAGATGATGAAATGTCTCTTGTACCTCAAGGACAACGTAGAGGCCACAATGCCAATGAAAATGAAAATATTCCAGACCCTCCTCCGCCACCTCTAAGAGTGGCCCCTCGAGCTCTTCCCAACCAAGGCTATGCTAGTGCAATTGTCCCGTCCCGGATGCGGGCGGGCAATTTTCAAATTACCAACATGATGCTGACATTGTTGGAGCAGCGTGGGTACTTCACGGGTGCTCTGACTCAGAATGCTTACAAATATCTCAAGGGCTTCGTGGATACCTGTTGGGGGAGCAAGCAAACCAATGTGTTTGAGGATGCACTTCGATTGAGACTCTTCTCATTCTTACTTAGAGGGAAGGCATTGGATTGGCCTGAGTGACTTTCCAACCATTACATCACTACTTGGGATGAGTTGGAAGATAAGTTCATTGCCAAAATTTTCTCACCGGGGCACATGGCAGCATTACGGGACGAGATCTTAGCTTTCAAATATGAGCCCACCGAACCATTACACGAGATTTGGGAGAGATATAGAACTATGGTAAAGGAATGCCCCAACAATGATATGACAGAGGAAATGATGCAACAGACCTTTATCGGGGCATCAATACAACGAATCAATGCATAGTCAATCATTTGGCCGGAGGTAATTTCATAAAGCTGCCTTATGATGAAGCTTGTGCTATTCTTGATGAGATGGCTGACACATCCTCTGCTTGGAAAAGTAGGGCCAATATGCCATAGGGTGACCCCACGATCACTTATTTGCACAAAGTACTACATGACCATGGACAGGCTATAGCAGAACTTACAACAACAATGAACCAATTAGCAAAGGCACGATTGCAACAAGTTCAAAATCCTCGCCAAGTAAATGCCATTGAGGGTGTCAGCATGCTAGTAAACAATAGAAGACAAAGAGGTCAGCAGAACCAAGGGAATTCGGATCAATTTGACAATGATTGAGGTGGATTCTAAGATGATGGTTATGATAGTCAGAATGAAGAGGTACAATATGTGTGTTGATACCCAATTTTTTCCTGCATATTTTTATATGCAAAATATCTTTTAAAATAGCATATATGTGCATATATAAGTATGTCCAAGTATTTTACTATTTTTTCCATAATTTTTAAGGTTTTTAAACTGATTTATTTCCCTTTTTCATTATTTTCAAAATTATTATTTTGGTAATTCATTTATTGGAATTTTATATTTGTGCTAAGATATAGCTAAGGTAATTTTTGCATATTTTTTACAAATTAATTTAATATGTTTAAGCTAAATTGCATATAATTGCAATATTAACCATTTTAAGATTCAATAATGTTTTACATTCCTAAAATCAAGTCCTGTATTTTTAAATTGTTAATTATATTTTATAAATCATTTTAGTGCTTTAAATTAGTTTTCAGAAATTCCTTTACTATTTTTTATAAATTAAATGGGAAAAAGGGCAATTTAATGTATAGCCAAATTTGGCTTTCAAATTTAGCCTAAATCTAACCCCCAATTCCCAACCCATTTCTGATTAAACCCAATTGCCAACCCCAATTAAACTAGCCCAAAGAATAGAGCCCAAACCCTAAATCTACCCGACCCAACCCAGATTAAATCCTGGTCGTTGATATATCAATGGCCCAAATGCAATCTTACCTAATTAAGCCAAATGACCCCCCTCAAACCCCTTATTTGCCTCACTCGTCTTTATCTCTCTATCTCTGTTTCTCTCTAGAACCTTCCCCCTTCTCCCTCCTCTCCGATGAGTTCCCTTCATCATCTCCGGCCACCTTCTGACCTGAGTCCATGGTGGTTTCACCACCCACCAAGCCACATATGGCTCCTCACATTTGGTTAACTGAAGCTTCATGACTCGACCACAAAGAGTTGGGTTCAAAACTTTGTCGATTCAAGTTCCACGGCCATCTCCGGCCTTGCTCCGGCAAGACGTGCCTGTTCGAGCCTGGCCTCAACTCCTCCTGCTTAGATACAAGCCATTCTTACCGTTTGTATTCCTCTGAAACCCTAGCTTTGAGGTTTTCTGATCTCTTTAGATCTGTTCCAAATCCGTATTTTCCCTAAGCTTTTAAACGATTTTCTGGTATTTGTTTTAAAAAACTATGCTTTCAAAACCTCTATTTTTCCGATCTAGGGTTTTAAGTTATGTTTCTCTGATTTTCTTTTTTTCTCTTGTGTGTTTCTCTGATTTTCTTGAATGTTTTTCTGATTTTATTTTCCTCTTGTGTGTTTCTCTGATTTTCTTTTCCTCTTGTGTGTTTTTCTATTACGTTTCTCCTACTGTGGTCTCGTTAAATTTCTCCTACCATGTTCCTCTATCATATTACTCCTATTGTGTTCTTATTTGTTTCTTCTACCAGCTCTTCTACTGTGAGTCACATGTTACTCTTTTACTTTGTTTCTCATGAGATTTTGTTGCTGAAAGGCATGTCGAAGGTCCCAGTACCTTTTTGAGACCTCTGCACGTGTTTCGACAAGTATCTTTTGCTTTCTTGATTTACTTGTTCTCATATCTGCTCTGGATTGATGGTAGAAACCCTAGAATTCGGGAGTTCTTCCGAGTTTTGAGAATATTAGCTATGTGACTTGCTTGTGCTTCGTCCCAGAACTTGCCTGATTTCAAAAACCCTAATTTTTGGACCTATTTAAGTTCCTGGAATTGTTTCATCTACTGCTTCATTAAGTTTCAAAATCATTGTTTCAATTTTGTTTCTTCATATGATTCTGACTTTTGCCAAACTCTATAAGACCTTTTACTTGATCCTTTCTCGCATGCCTGATACTTGTGTACTCTTTATATGTGCAAAACTTTCCCTCTAAAATGGCTTTCAAATTTTGATTAGTTTAAGACTTCCTTCTGTATAGGTTTGATTGATTTCTTTCCTTGTTTTATGATTTCCCAATGACTCGATTTAAGTTATTTGACTCTCCTTAACTTTTCTGACTTGGTTCACTCATGGACCAGTGATAATAAAATCTCTGATCCTTGATTTACTGGCTACTAATTAATTTTTCTTACCTTATTTATGTAATCGTGTATTTCAAAGCTCTGGCCCTAAAATAAACTTCTATGTATTTACCCCTAATTGCCCACTTTGCTCAAAATTCTTGTTTGATTTCTTTTCTTAAATAACTTTTACCATTTGAATCTGAATTCCTTAATTAAAGGAAGCCTTGTGTGATTGATTCTTCAGTTCCTTAATTGTTTTCTTACCTTATTTCTGCCTGATTTTCAGACTATAAATGCACGACTCCTTCATTAACACACAGGATTCATTCATAGTCTTTCTGAACACACACTTACACGTAATGGTATTCTCTCTTCTTGTCTGCACTATGGCCTGTTTACAAGACCTACTGATTTTCTCTATTTGTTTCTTTGAAACTGGTATGTCCTAATTTAAGCTTTAAGCACAACAACAATATGTTAATTTACTGCTTTTGTATCCATGTCTACTTACTGTTTTTGTATAGTTCAACACTCAAATTAGCGTGCTGATTTCTTTATGCATGTTTGTATTATGAATCCCAAACCCCTGCCCCCCTATATGTTTAAGCTATGGTTTGGATCATGGCAATATTCAAATTGTTGCCCATGAATCAAACTTGATCCCTTGGGATCCTAGCCTCTACTAATATGTGTTTGTACAAGCTTAAGGTATGCAAGCATTCTCCATTGCTGGGGATGCCCACATCCGGCCCTTGCCTCTTTCAATTTCCTTATCCCCTGAACCCCTTTATGTGTATTTATTTCCATCTCCTTTTCCCCTTTCCCCTCTCAGAATTCTGCTTCTGCACTTGCACTCTCTCTTAGTCTTTAAGTTCTGGCCCCCTCTTGTGAGCCTTGCCTTGGGACTTTGAGCTCCCTCTAAACTTGGACACTTGAGGGATGGCCCTTCCACACTGCACTTGTCCAAATCCAATAATGTATTTGGGTGTGAGTATTGCTCGAAGTCCCTTTTGAGGCTCTTAGGGAACTTTGACACATCCAAATGGGAGAAAGGCTTTGGATCATGATCTCTTGGAGTTGGTTTTCCTCATATTTCAAACATGAAATCTGAATTAGGCTCTCATTGGTTGAACTTTTAATTTCTGATGTATTCTTTTACTTTATTATTCTGGGCTGTAATAATTTGTAATAAATTCTTGGGGATGGCTAGTGAAAAAGGGCGGATAACTATGTATGCAAAGGGTAGATATCATGCCTATAGGTATTTCTGAATTCTGCATTCTCCCATATAGATACCATGTCTATAGGTATTTCTAAATTCTGCATTCTTACGTATATATCATGCCTATATGTATTTCTGAATTCTGCGTTCTCTCATATAGATACCATGTCTATAGGTATTTTTGAATTCTGCAGTTCTCACATAGATGCCATGTCTATAAGATTCCCCATTCTCTCATATAGAAATCATGTCCTTATGTATTTGGAAATCTAAACTCTGAATATGTATATAGAAAATATGCTTGTAGGTCCTTCTGAATCTTGTATATCCATTCTTCATCTAGCAATCATGTTCATAGGTCTTAAATAATCAACTGCAATTAGATATCACGTTCATAGGCATTAAATGAAATTGGACATCTAGATATCATGTCTATAAGGCTTTTGCACTTTCACCATGTCTATAAAAGGGTTTAAAATCAACGACGCATAGAAAGCATGTCTATAGGAACTATAAATCAAATTTGAATCGCTCCATTCATATACAAGGCTAAAACCAGTAATAACGATGTGTCATCATTTGCAGAACTTATTACCTTCGTAAAAACTTGCCTTCTTTAATAATCTGACAACCTTTCTTAATCAGTATGTATTCAGTTTATTGTTATCACATTCTGAATTCAGTAGATACCATGCCTATAGGATCCTTGCCCCGCCTGGGCAAGCCTTAGGGTAAAGTTTAAATTAAATCAGTTCTATTAATAACTACAACCAACAGGCAGGCCTGATTTGGTCTCCTTATCTGAATTATGTAATAAATCAGTTTGCCTCAACTTTTAAATTTTCGCATGCTTGGCACTTAATCAGACCTTAACTAGTATGTGTAAGTCATGCTAAATTATGTGTTTCTTTGTGTAAAGGAGGTATATCTGAGACCTTTTCATTTGTTATGTGCTTTCCCTCAATTTGTTGTACGTGTTTTTGTATGTCGCCTTTGAATTTTTACCATTAAAACCACAAATAAGCCTAATATCCCTCCCTTTTAGGATTAGTAGTCATAAATGCCTACGGGACTGATAGGATTGGGACGGGTAATAGCATACAATAAGTAAAACAAGACCATCACGCGCTTTAATACCTTAACGGGGTGGGAAAGGTAGATATGGATATGATGACCACGCGATAATATCACGTGTAGCCCCTCATTGAGGAGTGATTACCGGGCATTGTGTGGGGTGATCCATATTGTTAATAAACCTAGGACCCCCTTTTCCTTCTTTCTTGTTTCCTTTTAAAAGAATTTCAAACTCTTTCTTTTAAGAAAAATCTGCTTTCTTTTAGTCCTTTCCAACTTTATTTGTTTGTAAACCTTTACATGATGAAATCCCCTCTTATTTGAGCCTTATTTGTCTATATGCTAATTGTACTCAAATTCATAATAATAGTCTGGCCGGGAACCACACTAGTAGATTCTGAGGGGTGCCTAACACCTTCCCCTTAGAATAATTTCAAGCCCTTACTCAAATCTCTGGTTATTCAAATCAAACCTCCTTGGTATCCTAATGCACCTTAATCATTAGGTGGAGACTCTTTAAATCAAACACAATTCCCAAAAGGAATGAGTTGTCCTCCCAAATGTCACAAATCCGACTTTGTGAGAAAAAGGGGGCGCGACAGCATGGCGACTCTACTGGGGATCTTTTAGACTTTTACCATTTCAGACTTTTATTGTGAATTTATGCTTCTTTACGCGCAATTATTAGTTTATTTTTCTTTAAGCATTCAATTAAACTGACTTATCCCTATTTCTTTACTTTACTGTTTTTCACTACTCTTGCTTTACATTATGAAACCGTTGCGTTTACTGATTTCTTAACGTGAAAATACATGACTACATACTTTAACAGTTGCATAATCATGCTCAACATCATATTCCACTCGTGCCAAACAAAATCCTATAGCAACGCTTATTATGAGTGGTTGCGCTCTTCCGATATTATCACCCCCTAAATCTGGAAAAGGCATATTTGCGGTAAAACCAGTCCATCAACGGTGTAGTCGACAGTTCCACGCCTTTCCCCCTTGAGTTGTCCGTTCAAGGGTACCAGTCTAAAACCCTATAGAAATCTTACTCTGATTGAAATTGTGCATGCATCATGGTCAAACCTAGTCGAGTCAGTTATGTTGTCCGCATTATGACACTTTAAGATAGCCTTGTCCCAAGTCCACTGGGTTCCCCTAGAACCCAAACGGACACCGTCACGCTCTGTGCATTTATTTGGAGAAGTAAATGCTTTCATGCTAATTGTTGATATTAAATAGTCAAGCTTGGTAGGGGTAGGGTCTAACCCTTTTGTTTTGCATAAAATGAGGCACGAGGTCCCCAGTTTCGGTGTGATTAGCACGCCCCCACTCTTACTAGACTGGTGGAGGAGTCTTCCATCAAATGAACAAATGAATGAGTGGAAAGAGAGGTCCTCCAAAGCTAGCGGAAATTTGGAATATCTAGAATACAGTCTACTAGAATTGGTAGGAAAAGTGAGGAAGAGAGACACCGACTGCCAGAACGCTGAGGGAAACAAAGGAGAACACCTGGCGAAGGTATTTTTGCTAGTGAACCTCACGAACTGGAGGATTTGATCAACGAGATAATTCAATTTGGGGAAGGTACCTCTGGGACCAAATACATAGGAGTTTCCATTTCTACTTTATAAAATGTAATATGGCTAACGGCCACTAGCAACTTTTAGTTCTTGTTATTTAGTGTCGATTTGGGATTCGTCTACTTTTTTATCAATGAAATGAGGCATTTAGCATTCAAAGTTCTCCAAATCAACTTGTCTCTAGGCCTACCTCGGGCACAAAGAGGTCCCCAAAATTAGGACACGCTTTATATTTCTGCACTATGTGTTTAAATATTGCAACATTTTTCTTATGATCCTCACTAACTTGGTTACCTTTTTGTTTTATTTTTGTTTTGATTATTCCCCTCCCCAAAGGTTAGTTCGTGAACTCTGGCAACATTATCATATTTTAGAAGATCCAACGGCCCTCCACCCACTCCTCCTCTCAGTCCCATCAAAAATAAGAACAAAGGAAAGATGGAAGCTTTGAACAACACCAGGAAGGAAAACTCAATTGAACGGCTAGAAACCACTCACGGTCATAGTACTTTGGTTCCCAAGGAGAATGCCTCCCAACTGGAGCAAAAGCTGTTGAAATTTCAGGAAGAACTTGATCAAGTCTGGAATTTGGCGAATCTAAAACTACTCCAGACATCAATTTCCCAAGTGCTCAGAACCCCGCACCTCCACAGAGTCTCCCAAAGAAATAGAACCACACTGCTCTTCACCACCACTGCAACACCTGCCATACTTCCAACAATACCTCGTTTCTCATCCCAAAACTCCAGCATTCCACAAATGACCACCGCCACACCCAGCATAATACCCATATCTACATGGAAACTGTGTTGCACTCCACCCCACCCATCTCGAGCACATCTGAGATTGATGAAAAAGATTTGCTTATCAAGAACTTGGCCGAAGAGCTTAATAGTTGACTAGCAAAATTTAGGGCGTTGAAGGGAGTAAGGGAATTGAAAGGATGAACTACGAAGATCTTTGCATACAACCCGATGTCAAGCTGCTCGAGGGGTACAAACCTCCCACGTTTGAGCTGTTTGATGGTATAGGGGATCCGAGGGTCCATTTGAGAAAGTACTGTGACAAGCTTATCGGAGTGGGAAAAGATGAGAAAATCTGCATGAAGCTTTTCATGGGGAGCCTGAAAGGAGATGCTTTATCTTGGTACATTAGCCAAGATCCAAAGAAGTGGTCGAACTGGGTACGCATGGCATCCGACTTTATGGATAGGTTCAGGTTCAACATGGAGAATGCGTCGGATGTGTTCTACATTCAAAATCTAAAGAAGAAGCCCATAGAAACCTTTCGTGAGTATGCTACTCGTTGGAGGTCCGAAGCAGCTAAGGTCATACCTACCTTAGAAGAAGAACAGATGAACAAATTCTTTGTGCGGGCCCAAGATCCACAATATTTTGAGAGGCTGATGATGATCGAGGGCCACAAATTTTCTGACATTATCAAGCTAGGGGAAAGGATTGAACAGGTCATCAAAAGCTGTATGGTTACTAATATCAAGGCTTTACAAGCTACAAACAAGGCCTTACAGTCAAGCGGTGTGTCCAAGAAAAATGATGTAGGAGCCGTAATGGCGGCATAGAGAACCAAATCTCCCATCAAATACCAAACCTACCCAATGCCTCCGCTCACATATCAGCCTACCCCAAACTACCAAGCACCCTCACCCTCTTACCAAGCTCCACCACTCAGCTATCAATCACCTCCCACATATCAACCCACTTCGCCCAAATATTCCCAACCAGCACATGTTTACCAAGCCTAAAACACTCAACCATCCCACTACCAGTCCCCTCCTCCATGCCAAAACTTCCCTAGACCCTGACCAAACTTTGATCGAAGACCCCCAAAACAGTACACGACAATTGCTGAACCTATCGACCAATTATATGAAAGACTCAAAACTGCTGGTTACGTCACCCCTATCCCTGCTGCTTTTGAAAACCCTTCTCAGTAGATTAATCCAAATAAATCATATGCATACCATTTAGGCATGAAAGGACACACCATTGATGAATGCCGCTCTCTGAAAGATAAGATCTAGACTCTTCTTGACAACAAGATTATTGTGGCAAAGGAACCTGCTCCAAATGTCTGCAATAACCCTCTACCAGACCACAAGGGTAGAGGCGTTCACATGATTGAAATATAGGATGATTGGGACCCCAAGGTATCAATCGGTTTGATCACAGAAGGTGACAATCCAAAGAAGCCAATAGTCACCCTTAATTAGATTGTAGTCCAGATTCAGCCCTCTAGGGATGCCGAGATAAATATGTCCATGCCACTTGAGTTTGATGCATCATCATCTGCAAAGACACCATCACCAATTGAGGTCAAATTTTTGTCTCCAGCAAAGGAACCTACACCATTCGAAGTTGCAGTTTTACCGCCCAAGGTATAGGCTCCGTTCGGAGTAAAGATAGACACACCAATTCCAGTGGCAATGTCAGCCATAACATCGTTCCGTATGAAGGCTATACCATAGGACTACACAGCCAAGGCAAGAAGGAAAGGTAAGGTTACATTCAGAGAAGCTATTGCAGCACAGGGTATGACGAGAACTGGTAGAGTTTATACCCCGAAACACCTGGCTGAGTCAAGCAAACAGGCTTCCAGCTAACCAACCATCACCGAGACCGGGACCAACAATCTCTGGAGAAAGATACAAGCTAAGGAATACTCGGTCATTGATCAGCTGAACAAAAAACCGGCGCAAATTTCTATCCTTGCTTTGCTACAGAACTCCGATGCACACAAAAATGCCTTGTTAAGAGTGCTGAGTGAGGCATATGTACCGAGCAACATCACCAGCGGGGAGATGGCTAACATGGTAGGCCAGGTATTGGAGAGTCATAAGATCACTTTTCATGAAGATTAGCTGCCACCAGAAGGGGTGACTCACAACAGGCGTTGCACATCACCGTGCAATGCGAAGACTATTTTGTCACCAAAGTCCTGATTTACGGGGGATCGAGCCTCAACATTTGTCCATTAGTAACACTCAGGACATTGGGAAAAGGACTGTATGAAATCAAGGACGGGACCATCAACATCAAAGCTTTCGACGGTTCCCAAAGGTCAACCATTGGAGAAATTAGCCTATGTTTGCAAATGGGTCCTACTTGGTTTGATGTTGACTTTCAAGTAATAGGCGTGCCAGCATCTTACAATCTATTGTTGGGACGACCATGGATTCATGCCACTGGGGCCATAGCATCAACACTACATCAGGCAGTGAAGTTTGAGTGGAATCAGTAGGAGGTAATCATCCACGGCGATGAAAGTAATCCCATATACAGTCGCCAAGCCATCCCAGCAATCGAAGGCAGAAGAAAGATAGGTGGGGAGACTTATCACCACATCGAGCGGATAAACACCATTGATTAAGACAAATGGTGGTCCAACAAAATTGAAAGCACATTGAACTGGAGCAGATACGAACCTGACAAGGGACTTGGCAAGAACCTCCAAAGCCTATCAAACTCAAGAAACACAGCACTACCTTTGGGCTTGGATATGAGTATACCAGGGAAGAGTTCAACAACTGGTTGCCATCATGGCGCGACCCTTACTATCCATTGGAGCAGCCAATACCACACTTGGAACAGACTTTCCAATCAGCCGAAGTTTTCTATGGATCAGAAGAAGAGGAAGCACTGGCAACAATGAGGAATTTGTTCTTGGAAGACGATGATATGGATTGTTATGTCATTCTCGAGGAGGAGGGGGAGGAAGGCCCTTCCATACAGGCTGTGAGAAGGGGAGTGTGCCTCAATAACTGGACCATTAGAACCAATAGATCCCGACGAGCCTTAGGGTAGCAAAGTTGAACAAGCATCATGCACTATCTTTTAATTTTACTAGTTGAGTTTACTTTCGCATTTTAAATTTCGCAATAAGATCTTCAATGTTCAAAAAAGTTATGGAATTTATCAAAGCATTTCAATTTTTCTTATAAATCAACACTTTTATTATTTTCTCTCATTACTTTACTTATACAGCATTACTATTATTTGTCTTGATGAACCAATGACCGTGACATGCAATAAGACAACGCAACAAATGCACATAGACTCAGAGGAAGATGACATACCAGAAGAGATTGTCAAGGAAGTTGAGAATTTTGAAAATAGACCAAAGCCCAACCTGGACGAGACTGAGATTGTTAACATAGGAGACGAAGAAATTGTCAAAGAAACACGAATCAACGTTCACTTAACTCAGAAAAGGAAGAGTACACAGAATTTCTAAGAGAATATGAGGACATATTCGCCTGGTCGTATGATGACATGACTGGTCTGAGTACATCTATTGTGGCACACAAACTGCCAACTGATCTGACATGTCCACCGGTAAAACAGAAGCTCAGAAAATTCAAGCCAGATATGAGTCTGAAAATCAAGAAAGAAGTCACCAAGAAGGTCAAAGACAAAGTCCTCAGGATAGTGGAATACCAAACATGGTTAGCTAACATTGTGCCAGTTCCAAAGAAGGATGAAAAGGTTAAAGTTTATGTCGACTACCGGGATCTCAACTGGGCCAGTTCGAAAGACGATTTCCCCTTACCAAACATACACATCCTGATCGAAAACTATGCCAATCATGAGCTGCAGTCATTTGTGGATTGTTTTTCTGGTTATCATCAGATCTGGATGGACGAGGAAGATGCTGAGAAAATAGCTTTCATTACGCCGTGGGGAATGTACTGCTACAAACTGATGTCGTTTGGTTTGAAGAATGCAGGGGCCACCTACATGAGGGCTATGACCACCATTTTTCATGATATGATACACAAGGAGATCGAGGTATATGTAGATGACGTTATCATCAAGTCCAGGGAGGCCACTAATCACATGGAAGATTTGAGAAAGTTCTTCAACAGATTGCAGAGATACAACCTAAAGTTGAATCTCGCGAAGTGTGCATTTGGGGTTCCCGCTAGAAAATTACTTAGGTTTATTATGAGCCGCTGGGAAATAGAACTGGGTCCATCAAAGGTCAACGCCATTCAGGAATTGCCATCGCCGAAGAACAAAAAGGACGTGATGAGTTTCTAAAGAAGACTCAACTACATCAGCCGGTTCATACCACAGTCTACAGTTATTTGTGAGTCAATCTTTAAAACGTTAAAGAAGGACGCTGCAACCAAATGGACCAATGAATGCCAGAAAGCTTTCGACAGAATCAAGGAATACCTATTAACACCACCCGTTTTGGCCCGCCCGAGCCGGGTGGACCTCTACTACTCTATATCGCAGTGCTAGATAGTGCCTTCGATTGCGTCCTTGGGCAGCACGATGAAACAGGGAGGAAGGAACAGGCCATTTATTATCTCTGCAAGAAGTTCACTCCATATGAGGCCCGGTATTCTCTTTTGGAACGCACCTACTGTGCTCTGACTTGGGTGGCCCAGAAATTGAGGCATTATTCTGTGCCTCACTACATATCTCATATCAAGGATGGATCCATTAAAGTACATCTTTCAGGAGCCCATGCCCACCATCAAGCTAGCTAAGTGGCAAATCCTGTTGAGTGAATTCAACATTGTCTACGTGACTCAAAAAGCAATCAAGGGACAGGTACTAGTGGATCATCTTGCTAAAAATCCCGTGGATGAAGAATACGAACCCTTAAAAATATATTTTCCTAATAAATAGGTATTATTCATAGGAGAAGACATTGTACAATCCTATGATGGGTGGAGAATGTTTTTTGACGGAGCGGCAAATTTCAAAGGAGTTGGAATAGGAGCAGTCCTAGTATCAGAAACCGGTCAGCACTATCCAGTGTCAGCTAAGCTCAGGTTCCCCTGCACCAACAATATGGACGAGTACAAAGCTTGCATTCTAGGGCTAAAAATGGCCATTGACATGAACATTCAGGAGTTATTAGTAAGCGGGGATTCAGACTTACTCATACATTAGGTCCGAGAGGAATGGGCAACCAAGAACTCTAAGATACTCCCATATCTGCATCACGTGCAAGAACTGAGGAAGAGGTTCACAAAGACAGAATTCTGGCATGTTCCCAGAATCCAAAATGAATTTGCCGATGCATTGGCTACCCGATCATCCATAATACAACATCCCGACAAAAAATTCATTGATCCCATCCCAGTAAAGATCCACGATCAGCCGGCTTATTGTGCCCATGTTGAGGAAGAAGCAGTCGGAAAACCTTAGTTTCATGATATCAAGGAATATTTAGCAAAAGGAGAATACCCAGAACCTGCAAATCCTATTCAGAAACGCACACTCCAGAGGCTGTCCAACATTTTCTTTCACAGTGGAGGAATCCTATATAGGAGGATTCCTGATTGGGACTACTCAGGTGTGTCGACGCAAAGGAAGCATCCAAACTGCTAGAAGAAATCCACGCAGGGACCTGTGGCCCACATATGAACGATTTTGTCTTAGCAAAGAAGATCCTTCGAGCTGGTTACTTTTGGATGACTATGGAAACATACTGCATCCAGTATGTCCGGAAATGCCACCGCTGTCAAATACATGCAGACATGATAAAGGTGCCTCCCAATGAGATTAATACAACAAGCTCACCATGGCCTTTCGCCGCCTGGGGAATGGATGTCATTGGACTAATTAAGCCTGTTGCAATTGACTATTTCACCAAATGGGTCGAAGCAACATCTTACAGAGAAGTAACTAAGAAGGTCGTGGCAGACTTTGTCCGCGACCGCATCGTTTGTCGGTTCGGGATTCTAGAATCAATCATCACTAATAATGGCTCTAACCTCAATAGTGACTTGATGAAAGCTAAGTGTGAAATTTTCAAGATCAGGCACAAGAATTCTATAACATACGGGCCTCAAATGAACGAAGATATAGAAGCCTCCAACAAGAACATTAAGAAGATACAGAGAAAAATAGTAGAGAAGCATAAGCAGTGGCATGAAAAGCTATCATTTGCTTTATTGGGGTATTGCACCACAGTCCGCACATTAACTGGGGCAACCCCCTATATGTTGGTTTATGGTACGGAAGCCTCCATTCTAGCCGAAGTAGAAATTCCTTCCTTAAGAATTATACAGGAAGCTGAGTTGGATGGTGCAGAATGGGTAAAGAATCATTGCGTGCAACTGGCTCTTATAGATGGAAAAAGAATGAATGCAGTTTGCCACTGTCAACTTTATCAAAACGGGATGTCTAGAGCCTTCAACAAAAGAGTCAAGCCGAGACAGTTCACACCAGAGCAGCTGGTATTAAAAAAAATCTTCCCCCATCAAGATGAAGCCAAGGGGAAATTCTCTCCCAATTGGCAAGGTCCATACATGGTTCACCGGGTTATGACAGGAGGAGCCCTTATACTCGCAGAAATGGACGGAGAAGCCTGGTCAAAACCAATCAATTCAGATGCAGTCAAGAACTACTATATGTAATCTTATGTTTTCCTTCATGATGTAATTTGAACTACGTCTGACCTGATTCCCGTTTAAGAGGGGATACGTAGGCAGCCCTATGGGTTTGGTTACAATTCAATAAAATTTTCATTCCCCCACCCCCACCCCCCCAGAATTGGAAACTGGGGCAGAATTTTGAAGAGGACCCTCAAAATTCCGAAGTAATTTCAGTCGATCATCATAACCAGTCGCAAGAAGCATCAACACATTAAACTGGGGCAGAAATTTAAGGAGAACCCTCAAAATTCCATAGAAAGAGAGGTTGCAATGTCTTGAGTTGCATCACAGTCGTCGGTTCATCTAAAAATTATTTCTTAAATATATACTTACGACATATTTTTACAAATTCATGCATGTTTGTTATCGAAATCACTTTGTTCAGCAACGCTACCCCCCAATGATACTTACCGTATCACCGTATCAAAGTTGAACGGGTCGAACAAGGCCGTCAGGGATACGAACTAACCTCCCCTCTACAAAACTCATGACTTTTATTTGGATGCAGAAACTTGGATTGCGAAAGCACCTACACTCACGAGACAAACATTGTTCAGGAATACAAATCTCAAAACTATTGCAATGCCTCCATTTGCTATTCGTGTGCGTCGACGATATTCCTTATATCACAATATCCCAAGCAGTCACAATATCGCAACCTGCTATCAGCTAAGAAACCCTATTTACCATTTTTCATCTTTTGCACTGCATAAGGCTACCATTCTGCCTTCCGAGACTAAACACTGTCTCCATCTGCATCTTTTGACTTGAATAAGGCTACCATTCTGTCTTCTGAGACTAAACACTGTCTCCATCTGCATCTTTCTGCACTGCATAAGGCTACCATTATGCCTTCCAAGACTAAACAATGTCTCCGTCTGCATCTCCTGCATTGCACAAGGCTACCATTTTACCTTCCAAGACTAAACATTGTCTATATCTGCATCTTTCTGCATTACATAAGGCTACCATTCTGCCTTCCGAGACTAAACACTGTCTCCATCTGCATCTACATGGCTGAAAGATCGCCACTTTATTTTTTGCATGGCTGAAAGATCGCCACTTTATTTTTTTTGCATGGCTGAAAGATCTCCACCTTATTTACGCTTGCATGGCTGAAAGATCGCCACTTTATTTTTTGCATGGCTGAAAGATCGCCACCTTATTTACGTTTGCATGGCTAAAAGATCGCCACCTTATTTACGTTTGCATGGCTGAAAGATCGCCACCTATTGCATTTCATGGGCTGAAAGATCACCACCTATTGCATTTCATGGCTGAAAGATTGCCACATTATTTACACTTGCATGGCTGAAAGATCACCACCTTATTTACGCTTGCATGGCTGAAAGGTCGCCACCTATTGCATTTCATGGGCCGAAAGATTGCCAAATTATCTGAAGGCATCATCGTTCGGAGGCACCATTTACATAGCCTGAGAACACCATGCCATCGCCTGAAGATCCCTTTAATCTCTTGCATATCATTATTCAAAGGCATCATGGTTCGGAGGTATCATTCTCATAGCCCAAGAGCATCATTTTATGGCCTGTGAATCCTTTATTATACGCTTCATGGCCCAGGACATCATGGTCTGAGGACGTCATCCTAACCGTCCAAAGACAGCATTCATGGTCCGACGGGAACTTGCATCATGTTTAAATTTATGCACAATATACGCTTCTATTGCTTTGCCTCTCTGCCCCTCGGGGTAGGGGTAAGGTCCGCGTACATATTACCCTCCCCAGACCCCACATGTAGGACTATACTGGGTTGTTGTTGTTGTTGTTGTTGTTGTATATGCTTGTATTGCTAATTTGCAGGTAAACCGGTGAGCAACGGCCATCTCGGCAGGAGCAATCCCACTCCAATTCCTGCATACCTATTAGACCTTAACCATTTATCCCAACCTGAATATTGCGTCCGTTACTGAAAGGTCTCCGTCGGCATATTCCACCGACGGATCTCGAACTACATATGGCCTGATTCTTGTAAGACCAGGGATATATGGGCAACTCAGAAACCAGAGCGCGGCCAAAATTCTTCAAAACATTTCGTTCCGTCAAAATTGGTCATCATATCTTTATCCAACAACTCTTTCATCCTTCCCGGGTAAAGAGAGCAGCTGTTGATACCCAATTTTTCCCTGTATATTTTTATATGCAAAATATCTTTAAAATAGCATATATATGCATACATAAGTATGTCCAAACATTTTACTATTTTTCCCATAAGGGTTTTAAACTGATTTATTTTCCTTTTTCATTATTTCCAAAATTATTATTTTGGTAATTCATTTATTGAAATTTTATATTTATGTTAAGATATATCTAAGGTAATTTTTGCATATTTTTTATAAATTTATTTAGTATTTTTAAGCTAAATTACATATAATTGCAATATTAGCCATTTTAAGATTCAATTATGTTTTACATTCCTAAAATCAAGTCCTGTATTTTTAAATTGTTAATTATATATTATAAATCATTTTAGTGCTTTCAATTAGTTTTCATAAACTCATTTACTATTTTTTATAAATTAAATGGGGAAAGGGGCTATTTAATGTATAGCCAAAATTGGCTTTCAAATTTAGCCTAAATCTAACCCCCAATTCCCAACCCATTTCTATTTAAACCCAATACCCAACCCCAATTAAACCAGCCCAAAGACCCGAGCCCAAACCCTAAATCTACCCGACCCAACCCAGATTAAATCCTGGTCGTTGATCAATTTTGATCAACAGTCTAAATTCATTCTTACCTAATTAAGCCAAATGCCCCCCACCCCCCTCAAAACCCCTCATTTGTCTCACTCGTCTTTATCACTCTATCTCTAGTTCTCTCTAGAACCTTCCCCCTTCCACCTCCTCTCCGATGAGTTCCCTTCATCTTCTCCGGCCACCTTCTGACCTGAGTCCATGGTGGTTTCACCACCCACCAAGCCACCTATGGATCCTAACGTTTGGTTAACTAAAGCTTCATGACTTGACCACGAATATTTGGATCCAGACCTTTGTCGATTCAAGTTCCAGGCCATCTCCGGCCTTGCTCTGGCAAGACGTGTGTGTTCGAGCCTGGCCTCAACTCCTCCTGCTTAGATCCAAGCTTTTCTCACCATTTGGATTCCTCTGAAATCCTAGCTTTTAGGTTTTTCTGATCCCTTTAGATCTGTTCCAAATCAGTGTTTTCCCTAAGCTTTTAAAAGATTTTCTGATATTTCTTTTTAAAAACTATGCTTTTAAAACCTCTATTTTTCCGATCTAGGGTTTTGAGTTATGTTTCTCTGATTTTCTTTTTTTCTCTTGTGTGTTTCAATGATTTTCTTGAATGTTTCTCTGATTTTATTTTCCTCTTGCGTGTTTCTCTAATTTTCTTGTATGTTTCTCTGATTTTGTTTTTCTCTTGTGTGTTTTTCTATTATGCTTCTCCTACTGTGGTCTCGTTAATTGCTCCTACCATGATCTTCTATCATATTACTCCTATTTTGTTCTTGTTAAATTGCTTCTACCATGTTCTTTTACTATGTTACTCCTATTGTGCTCATGTTAAGATTCTCCTACCATGTTCTTATTCTTTTCTTCTACCAGTTCTTCTGCTGTGAGTCGCATGTTACTCTTTTACTTTGTTTCTCATAAGTTTTTTTTACTGAAAGGCATGTCGAAGGTCCCAGTTCCTTTTTGAGACCTTTGAACTTGTTTCGACTAGTATCTTTTGCTTTCTTGATTTACTTGTTCTCATCTCTACTCTCGATTGATGGTAGAAACCATAGAATTTGGGGGTTCTTCTGAGTTTTGAGACTATTGGCTATGTGACTTGCTTGTGCTTCATCCCTGAACTTGCCTGATTTCAAAAACCCTAATTTTTGGACCTATTTAAGTTCCTGGAATTGTTTCATCTACTGCTTCATTAAGTTTCAAAATCTTTGTTTCAATTTTGTTTCTTCATATGATTCTGAATTTTGCCAAACTCTATAAGACCTTTTACTTGATCCTTTCTCGCATGCTGATACTTTTGTACTCTTTATATGCGCAGAACTTCCCCTCTAAAATGGCTTTCAAATTTTGATTAGTTTCAAACTTCCTTCTGTATAGGTTTGATTGATTTCTTTCCTTGTTTTATGATTTCCCAATGACTCGATTTAAGTTATTTGACTTTCCTTAACTTTTCTGACTTGGTTCACTCATGGACCAGTGATAATAAAATCTCTGATCCTTGATTTACTGGCTACTAATTGATTTTTCTTACCTTATTTATGTAATCGTGTATTTCAAAGCTCTGGCCCTAAAATAAACTTCTATGTATTTACCCCTAATTGCCCACTTTGCTCAAAATGCTTGATTGATTTCTTTCCTTAAATAACTTTTACCGTTTGAATCTGAATTCCTTAATTAAAGGAAGCCTTGTGTGATTGATTCTTCAGTTCCTTAACTATTTTCTTACCTTATTTCTGCCTGATTTTCAGACTATAAACGCACGACTCCTTCATTAACACATAGGACTCATCTTAGTCTTTCTGAACACACTACACGCAATAGAATTCTCTCTTCTTGTCTGCACTGGGGCCTATTTACAAGACCTACTGCTTTTCTCTATTTGTTTCTTTGAAACTGGTATGTCCTGATTTAAGCTTTAAGCTCCACAATAATGTCTTAATTTACTGCTTTTGTATCCATGTCTACTTAATGTTTTTGTATAGTTCAACACTCAAATTAGCGTGCTTATTTCTTTCTGCGTGTTTCTATTATAAATCCCAAACCCCTGCCCCTCCTATGTGTTTAAGCTATGGTTTGGATCATGGCAATATGCAAATTGTTGCCCATGAATCAAACCTGATCCCTTGGGATCCTTGCCTATATTAATGTGTGTTTGGACAAGCTTATGGTATGCTAGCATTCTCCATTGCTGGGCATGCCCACAGCCTGCCCTTACCTCTTTCAATTTCCCTATTCCCCTGAACCCTTTTATGTGTACTTATTTCCCTCTCATTTTCCCCTTTCCCCTCTCAGAATTTTGCTTCTGCACTTGCACTCTCTCTTAGTCTTTAAGTTCTGCCCCCCTCTTATGCGCCTTGCCTTGGGACTTTGAGCTCCCTCTGAACTTAGACACTTGAGGGTTGGCCCTTCCACACTGCACTTGTCCTAATCTGATAATGTATTTGGGTGTGAGCATTGCTCGGAGACCCCTTTGAGGCTCTTAGGGAACTTTGACACATCTAAATGGGAGAAAGGCTTTGGATCATGATTTCTTGGAGTTGGTTTACCTCATATTTCAGACATGAACTCTGAATCAGGCTCTTCTTAGTTGAACTTTTAAGTTCTGATGTATTCTTTTACTTTATTATTCTGGGCTGTAATAATTTGTAATAAACTCTTGGGGATGGCTAGTGAAAAAGGCCGGATAACTATGTATGCAAAAGGTCGATATCATGCCTATAGGTATTTCTGAATTCTGCAATCTCCCATATAGATACCATGTCTATAGGTATTTCTGAATTCTGCATTCTCACATAGATATCATGCCTATAGGAACTTCTGAATTCTGCATTCTCTCATATAGATACCATGTCTATAGGTATTTCTGAATTCTGCAGTTCTCACATAGATGCCATGTCTATAGGATTCTGCATTCTCTCATATAGAAATTATGTCCTTAAGTATCTGGAAATCCAAACTCTGCATATGCATATAGAAAATATGCCTATAGGTCCTGAATCTTGTGTATCCATTCTTCATCTAGCAATCATGTTCATAGGTCTTAAATAATCAACTGCAATTAGATATCATCTTCATAGGCATTAAATGAAATTCAGCATCTAGATATCATGTCTATAAGGCTTTTGCATTTTCACCATGTCTATAAAAGGGTTTAAAATGAACGACGCATAGAAAGCATGCCTATAGGAACTATAAATCGAACCTAAATCGCTCCATTCACATATAAGGCTAAAACCAGTAATAATGATGTGTCATCGTTTGCAGAACTTCTAACATTCATAAAAACTTGCCTTCTTTAATAATATGACAACCTTTCTTAATCAATATGTATTCAGTTTATTGTTATCGCGTTCTGAATTCAGTATATACCATGCCTATAGGATCCTTGTCCTGCCTAGTCACGCCTTAGGGTAAAGTTTAAATTAAATCAGTTCTATTAATAACTACAACCAACATGCCGGCCTGATTTGGGCTCTTTATCTGAATTATGTAATAAATCAGTCTGCCTCAACTTTTAAGTTTTCGCATGCTTGGTACTTAATCAGACCTTAACTAGTATGTGTAAGTCATGCTAAATTATGTGTTTCTTTGTGTAAAGGAGGTATATCTGAGCCCTTTTCATTTGTTATGTGCTTTACCTCAATTTGCTGTACATGTTTTTGTATGTCGCCTTAGAATTTTTACCTTTAAAACAACAACTAGGCCTAATATCCCTCCCCTTTAGGATTAGTAATCCTAAATGCCTCAGGGGCTGATAGGATTGGGATGGTTAATAGCATGCAATAAGTAAAACGAGACCATCACGCGCTTTAATACCTTAACGGGGTGGGAAGGGTAAATATGGATATGATGACCACGCGATAATGTCACGTGTAGCCCCTCATTGAGGAGTGATTACCGGGCATTGTGTGGGGTGATCCATATTGTTAATAAACCTAGGACCCCTTTTCCTTCTTTCTTGTTTCTTTTTAAAAGAATTTCAAACTCTTTCTTTTAGTCCTTTCCAACTTTATTTGTTTGTAAACCTTTACATGATGAAATCCCCTCTTATTTGAGCCCTATTTGTCTATATGCTAATTGTACTCAAATTCACAATAATAGTCTGGCTGGGAACCATACTAGTGGATTCTGAGGGGTGCCTAACACCTTCCCTTTAGAATAATTTCAAGCCCTTACCCAAATCTCTGGTTATTCAAATCAAACCTCCTTGGTGTCCTAATGCACCTTAATCATTAGGTGGCGACTCTTTAAATCAAACCCAATTCCCAAAAGGAATGAGTTATCCTCCCAAATGTCACAAACCCGATTTCACGAGAAAAAGGGGGCGCGAGAATGTGAATAATTTTCAAGGCCAAAGAGGAAATTCTTCTAACCAACAGCAACAATGGAGATCCCAGGGCAATTGGGGTAACCAACATCAAGGCAACAATAATTGGAACAATCAACTACAAGGGAAAAACAAAAAGGGAACTCAAAACAACAATCGGAGCAATTAGGGAAACTGGGGAAACAACAACAATTGGGGTGGAAACAACAACAACCAGGGTGGATGGAACAATAACTAAGGAAATTAGGGGCAAGGCTTTCAAAGGCCCCCATGTACTAACAACCGAGTAACCCACCGCCTTTTCCATCCCAGGGTTCTAGTTATTCCAACAATGAAATGGGGAGAATTGAAATGATGTTTGAACAAATGATGAAAAAGAATGCTGACTTTGATGTGCAATTGGCTTCTCACAACACTTCAATTAGAAATTTGGAGGTTCAGCTAGGCCAAATCTCACAGTCCTTGAATACTTTCCCTAAGGGGGATCTACTGAGTGATACGGTAGTTAACCTAAAGGGTAGGAACAATCATGTTATGGCGGTAACTACTAGGAGTGGATGAGGCTGTGATGTCAAAGCCTCCAAACAAAAGCAACTTTTGGGTGATGCAGTTGAGTTACAAGAAGATGAAGTTCCTTTGGTGGTTGAGAATGTGGTTGATGAAAATGTGAATGAAGAAGTGAGGATTGATATTCAAGATGCCGAGGTGGAAACACAAAATGACTTGAACCCATCTAGGGAACACGTAATAGACATGTCGGAGCCGGTTGTATCAAAAGCCAAGGCACCCTTTACTAGGCCACCTCCACATTATCCTCAGAGGCTAGCCAAGCAGAAAAATGAGAATCAGTTCAAAATTGACATGATGAAGAGCTTATCCATTAATGTGCCTTCGGTGGAGGCTTTGCAGCAAATTCCTGGATATGCTAAATTCATGAAAGATTTGGTGACAAAGAAAAGATCCATGGACTGTGAAACCATCAAGATGACCCACCAAGTTAGTGCTATAGTACATTCAATGGCTCTGAAGTTGGAGGATTCTGGTGCTTTCACCATCCCTTGCATAGTTGGAAGTGCAGACTTTGCTAAAGCTGTATGTGATTTAGGGTCGAGTATCAACTTGATGCCCTACTCAGTTTTCAAGTCTTTGGGTATTGGGCCTTTGAGGCCAACTTCCATGAGATTACAAATGGAGGATAGATCAATGAAGAGACCATTAGGTATTGTTGATGATGTGCTTGTCCGGGTGGACAAGTTTATCTTGTCAGCTGATTTTGTGATCTTAGATTGTGAGGTAGATTATGAAGTTTTGATCATATTGGGAAGACCTTTCCTTGCTATGGGGAAGGCTCTAGTAGATGTACAAGCAGGGGAACTCACTTTCCGGGTGGGTGATGAAAAGGTAGTCTTTCATGTGTGCAAGTCAACGAAGCAACCCAATTGTACCGAAAAGTGTGCTCATTTATGGATCTTGTCATGGCTGTGATAATTGATGATACTAGTGCAATGATCAATGGGGAGGACCTCTAGAGGCCGTATTGTTGAATCTTGATGTCAATGATGATGAGGGCCGACTGGAGTGCGTGAATTCTTTACATGGAATGGGCGTTATTCTTATGAGCCTAGGAAACTCTCTTTGGATCTTGAAAATAGAAAGACTCCTCCAACAAAGCCTTCAATTGAGGTGCATTCAGTGTTGGAGGTGAATCCATTGCCTCCACAACTCAGGTATGAATTCTTAGGCCCTAGTTCAACTTTGCCAGCTATTCTTTCCTCTTGTCTTACTAACATGCAAGTAGATGCCATATTGGCGGTGCTCAAAAAGCGAAATAAAGAAATTGGATGGACTTTAGCTGATATTCGAGGAATAAGCCCCGCATTCTATATGCACAAGATTATTCTTGAAGATGATGCAAAACCCTCCTTGGAAAATCAAAGGAGGTTGAATGAGGCAATGTAAGAAGTTGTGATAAAGGAGGTGATCAAGTGGTTAGATGTCGGGGTTGTGTACCCTATCTTTGACAGCTCGTGGACTTCATCGGTGTAGTGTGTGCCGAAGAAGAGTGGTATGACTGTGGTGACCAATGCTAATAATGAATTAATTCTAACCCGGACAGTGACCGGATGGAGGGTGTGCATGGACTACCGCAAGTTGAATAAGGTAACCCACAAGGATCAATTCCCATTACCTTTCCTTGACCAGATGCTTGATCGACTTGCTGGGCGTGCCTTCTATTGTTTCTTGGACGGATATTCTGGGTCCAACCAAATTTTGATTGCTTCGGAGGATCAGGAGAAGACAACTTTTACTTGTCCATATGGCATCTTTGCCTTTTCTCGGATGCCATTTGGGTTGTGTAATACACCGGCAATATTCCAATGCTGTATGATGGCCATTTTCACCGATATGGTGGAAGATATTTTGGAGGTGTTCATGGACGACTTCAGTTTTGTGGGTGATTCATTTGATGAATGTCTGAAAAAACCTAGATAGAGTGTTGCCCGGTTGTGAAGACACCAAACTTGTGCTCAATTGGGAAAAATGCCACTTCATGTCACGCCTCAACCTCGGGAGGCGCGACCGGTGCTCAATCGAGTGAACCCCAACTGAGCAAGACATATTAAGACCTTTCTACCCCAAATCAATACGATTAAGGGAACCACGCTATCATTTATTTAGACAATGGTAAAATTTGTACATTCACATTGTTATACCATTTTCATGCCACAAACCTTAAACCATAATTAAGTTTTCAAATTTTCATATAGTTATAGTTTAGAGAAGCTAGAGTACAAAATTACAACATGGTTCATTGACATATCCAACCCCCGTACATAACCCACACCATCGTCTATGGAGCCTCTAAGGATACAAAAGACAATGATGACAATGCCGGCAATAAGGCCCCGGCTATACCTCAAAAGTGGTTATCTGTAATAAAAGATGTACAACATAACCCCTTTAAGGAGAAAGGGGCTCACCAAGACTTCGGGAGGAGGATGCTCCGTTATGTGTGATCGGTACTATCCGCTATGGATCCACCTAAATTTATTTAAAAATGTAGTGCCCCCGGCAAAAGGGGCGTTAGTACCATGGAATGGTACTAGTATGTATAACTAAACGACACCCTGTTAGAAAGAACGACCATACGAGAGCAAAGAGGAAATCATAAAGACAACAAAGTTTCAAATAAGCACCAAATCAACAATATAAGAGGTTCACATAGTTTTCACAAGGTTTCTGAAATTTTAGATTGGAGCATCCCACATTGTTGCCTCATTATCTACATTGCCACCCCTTCCTTGAGCGGAGTCTGATCACGGCCCGATCGGCTAAGCCTTTTCCCCGAGATGTTACCATTATTACATTCTCACTTTTCAGTTTCAATAGTCAATTCATTACCACCATGTGTATATATATATCATGGCGTCTGATCACGGCTTGATCGGCTAAGTTGTCTCCCCGAGACGTTACCATTTTCCGTTATTAATGTTATTTCAATATTTGGTTACACATGTATTAGTTCGTTAGCACTTGGGGCCACAATTACCACATTCTATAACTCATGTTTCACATCATTCCCAATTTCAACATTTACTTTGCCACATAAGATCATAGGCACATACAAAGAAACTTAAGTCATAAGCATAGAGAGGAATTCGTCAAGTTTGGCATATTAAGCATTTAGCGCATGGATCATGTTCTCCACACATCCTCCATTTTCAAATAATAACACATTAAACATATGAATAAGTACCTACCACATACATTTTCACCACATTAGTTCACCTAACATAATAAGTACTACATCAATCATGTTTCGAACTTACACACTTACACGGACACCATGAAAGCTCGATTTCTAAGAGGAGGGGGTTTAGCCATACATACCTTAATGGAGCTTTCCTTAAACCTTTATAATAAATTTCGGGACTCTTAGCACTTCAATCTATTTTATAATAATTGCAAATTGAACCAAGAATTAGACACATGATTGGGATTCTAGTTTATTCAAGCATATTACCAAGCACTAAGTGTGCACAGTGATTCTAGGACCCTTTTGTGAGAGAATTTTATCATTTTATACCCCAATTGCTATCTTTTTAATTCACAGCCTCCCAATACTCCATTATCTATTGTGCATGCAAGATTACAAGTCCTTATAACCATGTACCCCCTTGCTAATTACCTATTTTAATAGAAATTTCGAGGTACAATTCTTACCTCTTAGGATGAATACCTAGTGATTTCAATTGACAATCTTTAAGGATTTGGGGCAAGGATTGAGAGGGGACTTGATGAAGATTACTCCCTCTCACTCTATATGCCGTGAAATAATAGAAAAATAATCTAATGGGGTGTTTTTAATGGGATGGGGTCGGGTTCTAAAAATTAAAAAATAGGAGCCTGACTCAGATCTGCGATCGCAATTACAATCGCAAAGTTGACATGTGGCCCGTAGAATGGACCGCAAAATTATTTATCATGAAAATGGTAACAACAATTAAATTTATAAATTAGATTCTAAAAGTACGTGATCTATTCCCGAGCTAGTTTGGAAGCGTGATTAGTGCTAAACATGGTGTAAAACAGTAAGGATTGAGCTAGCTAAAGCGATAATTGAACCAGTAAGGGATGTTCCCGGGCTTAGGACAAGCTAGTAGATACCTCGAGCCTATTGAAGGTAATCTTATTGAGGGTAATTGGGAAGGGGATAACAGATTAGTATGTGCATACAAGGCTTTATACCGTCAATCTTGAGCTAAATGACGAAGAACAAACAAAGAACAATAAAATGCTAGGGTGACCTCGAGGTCGAAGAACACGGTTAACTTTATAGAAAGAGATAGAGAGAGATATTATATCTTATTGGAGAAGTGGATCAACCTCCCCTATTTACAAGGTGGGGTGACTCCCCTTTATATAGGCAAGGGAACTCGGTAAAATAAGCATATATTATTTACAAGAGTAGAAAGATGGGACGGCCTATCGCACGTCATCTCAGTAGGTTACAGATAGACCGGCTCTGTCAGGTGTAGCCCTGGGCTTCGAAGACATCTTCTCTCACCCTGGCCTTAGTCCCTACTTCCTTTGATTCGGACCTCGATGAGCCCTGAGGCCGAGGACTCGATTGTGGCCTTCTTTTCTAGGGGTATCGATGAAGGCTTCCGAAATTGTCTTGATAGCGAAAATCAAGTCTTCTGATTTTTACCGCATTCAGATAGTCTCCGCGTTTCTCATAACGAACTGATGGGAAATGATTCTGACACTTAACCCTTCGGTCTCCTTTAGGCGATGTTATGATGGCGATTCATATCGGGGTGTAATCTCCCGTAACTGATGGCATGTTTTGTAGATCTCTACTTGATATCCTATCGCTTCTGTTCCACGAGGCAAAAGTGCTGCCGTCGGTTTGTTTTTTCAAGAAGGTAGTAATTATACCCGTCGGTCAATCTTTCAGAGCATCGATGATCATGTTGTTTCTCCCCTATAAATGAGAGTGTTTTGTGGCATTACATCTTTCATCTCAACACTTTCGCTGGTGTGCTTTGCTTCTTCCTTCCCATCATCTTCTGTTATTTTTGATCACCATGATGGGAGCTTCCTATATCAAAGTTGTTTAGGGGAGATCTCCTGAACCACAATGAGGCCTTCTGCTGGGATCTAACTTTATTCAACATAAACATATACTTTGACTGCTGCTGCTACCGTTGGCTCAAAATGATGAAGGGAGGAGAGTTGGTTTCACCTTTGCTTAGATGGTTATTCGGATTATGCACCGCTACTCAAAAGGGGGCTCAGAATATCCACAGCTGCTCACCTTCAAACCCCGGCTCGACGTGGAACTTCGTCTTGAACTGGGAGCTTGCACAGCTCAATGTTTGAAGAAGTGTATTTGAATTAGCTGTGCAAGCAGGGCTGTGTATTGTTCGGCCCGCTCCCTCTTCGAAGCTTCCTTGGCCAAAGAGGATCCTCGAGCTTCGGAGAGCTATAGCGCTTTGTCGTCCTTTCCTACTCCCCGTTTGCTCTTCTTTGGTTGTGTCAAAGTGGACAGCTGAGATAGGGCTTCCGGGGATGATCCTGGAGATACTTCCTTCGAAGGTAGAGTAGGTTTGAGGCCCTTTCCTCAAGTATTCTCTTTTGTCGTACCTGCATCGGGAACCCTTTGTAGGCTTTTGTACTTTGTATGTGATGTCCCTCCGGGGCTTTGTAATCGAACGTTGTGACCCCTCGGGGATTTTTGTAGTTTTGTAAACTTCATAAATGAAAAATGAACTTTGTTGACCTCTGCTTTTGAATTTGCTCTATTTCCTTATGCTTTCATGCCCGTCGAGGCTCTTCAAATGCATTCATTTATATTGCTGATCGCCAATATTAAATTTGAATGTGAGCGTTTGCTTTGATTTTTCTCTGATTGACATGGGCTCATTCCGATCCCATTGCCGTCCCTCGGGATAACCTTGGGTCGATCTGATGAGCTGGTGCTTGTAAAGGTCTCCCGAGTTGTTCGGAGATCGTGCGTTGGGTTCCGGGGCCTTGGGGGCATTGCTACGAATGTAGGTCATCTTCGGGACCCTAGAGACCTTATTGATCTGGGCGTAGATGGTCCTTTCGGGCCGCATGAGATAGATCTCTACTTCTCTTTTGGCGCTTGTTTGCTTTCACGCCATATGGGATTTTCAAATGCCTTGAATTTCTTATTGGTCCTTGTAGCTTGCCGTGATAACCTGTTTTGGTCCCCAGCTGATTGGCAAGGCTCTTTCCTATTTTTTTTTTGTTGTACATGGGCTTGACGATGGACCAACCGGATAGTCTTGAGTTGTCGGGGCATGCTGGTTCGTTTGCATATCTTGCATCAAATTTTGGGGCCTTCGGGTACAATACTCCGAATGAAGATCACCCCTGGGTGCATCGGTGGGCCCTGTTAATTTTGATGCGGATAACTCTTTCAAAGAGTGCAAGGTTGGCTTCAGTTCGAGGAGTTTGCCTGTGTGTGGGGCGCTTCTTTGGGGCCTCATAGAGCTTCTTCGGGTTTGCTCCTCTGGGGAGGGAACTGTGACCCTGAGTGCATGCCTTGCATCTGTGCCTCTTTGCTTTATTTTCTTAGTTCTACTTCAGTTATGGCGACCACTTCGGAAATGTTAAGGCAAAAGGTGGGGAATGTCGTTCCCGGTGTTGGAGAGTTAAGGACTTCGCTCTGGAGATGGCGTTCTTGATGAGAGAGGAATACCTGGAGATGGCGAGGCGATATTGTGGGTGGAGCGAGGGGATGACACTATGGATGATTTCCACTCGTGAAGGCATCACGGACTCTGCTGAGGGGTTTTTGAGCGTGTACTTATACCTTTTTGCGCTTGTCCCTCTTGATAAGGTCTTGCTCGACTTTTGCTTGAAATATAGGGTTACCTTGGTGCAAATTCATCCGTCACTTTAGCGGGCGGTGTTGATGATGAGATTTTTTATGGAGAAGGCCGGGCTTGAGTTCACGCTTGACCATCTCATCAGGCTGTATCGGCCTTTCCACCATCGAGGACTGCTAACCTTGAGGGATCGCTTGCCCACACCCTTCATTGTTGACGAGGATGAAGGTGGAGATCAAGGGTGGGCCAGTTGGTTTGTCCGAGTTAGGACGACCGATGTCATCCCTGTGGAGTTCCTGCCATTCCCCGAAGGGTGGAATTACGCACGTAAATGAGGCGCTTTTCCATTCCTTCAATTTTTGTTCATAGCTAAAATCGGCCAAGTAATCAGTATTATTCCCTTTGTTGTAGTAACTTTATGGGCTTCGGGCCAAGTTCACGATTTGCCCGGCTGGGTTCGAAGGCTGGTGACCCATTCGTCTTGCGTTGAACGCAGGTGGTGAGCTATGTCTCGCATCAGGTGGTGAGTGGATCATCAAGTTATGTGTGTATGTAGCTTTTCTTTTCTGCCGATATATTCCTGAGGCGGCATTTTTCCATCTCATCTATGTTGGACGCGTTGTTTTTATAGATATCGGACGGTTTCTTGAGGCGAGGTAGCACTTTCCCAGAGAGAAGTTGGAGTCATCGTCCTCTGAGCCGAGAGATGATAGCAGTAAGAGGGTTCGGGACCTATCATGTGAAGGAGCTTCTAGTGGTGCTGGTCGGGCTCGTATTTCTGAGGATGGGGCATCACCCGAGTTAGCTATCCCCGGGGTACCTATTTCTCGGCGAGTGGCTCCCTCGAATGATTATGTTAAGCCCGGAGCCGATTCTTCCGGGGTTGCAAGAGCAGTATTATCAGGAGTGTGTTCTGATTTGGGGAAAAATTGCCATCTTCATTTTGCAGTGAGTTAGCGTATAATTCTCTCATACCCCGCGTCTTTCTCCCTTCATTGAATCTTTCCTGCGCAGGCCTGTGATAGGCTCAAGTTCTAGTTGCTTCGTCAAAATGCCAAGTTCCATAGGGTTCGGGATGAGGGAGAATCTCTTAGGCTTCTTTGCAAGGAGAAAGAAGTTGAGATGCAGCATCGGCGATATGAGACGTATCGGAACTCGAATTATGAGAGTTATGTGATGGAGCAGGTAATTTCCCGCAGTGCATTCTTTGCTTCTTTTAAATTTTTAAGGCTAACTTCTTCTTGCCGTGTTAGCTGCAAAAAAAGACAGAGGCCTTGGGGTACCTCAAGGGTGAGGTGAACCATGTCAGGGCAGCCTGCGAGGAACTAAGGGGCCAGGTGCGGGCTCAAGGCTTGGAGGAGGTGAGTGCTTTAGCCAAGATTCCTACCTTCAAGGCCCAACTCAACTTGTCCCGAAGTAACGCCAAGTTTTAAGTGGATATGATCGATAAAATGGAGTCTGAACTCTCGAAGGCCAGGGGCGAGATAATTGACGCCCGGGCGGAAGCGGTGCTGAGCCGAACTAGGGCGGATCATGAGATGGAGATTTGCATAAAGGAGGCTGCTGATGCCCAATCCGAGTTAAGGCAAGCCCTTGATCATGAGAAGAGGATCGAGGAATATGTTTGTTGCCGATCCCGGAGAGAAGTGTTCGAGGAAGTTGGAGCGAGAGCCTTTATCCTCTCGGAGGAATTGGCTCAAGCAAGGGCAGACGAGTGTGATGCTCGGTCACTCCTCGCGGGTGTTGCAGAGGGCGAACTTGACAAGTTATAGCCTCTTGGCACAAAATATAGCTCCTACTATTTTGTATCTTGGTCTACAGCGCGTGCAGAGCGTGCCTGTAGATGGAGAATGTTTTGGTCATATGTAATGTAAGGAGAATTTCAAAGCGTTATTCTTTTTTGTACCTTTTTTGTGTCGTTGCTCTTTATCGTGTAGATTGGTTTATGGGATCGGTCCCTGAGTTGTGCTATGGCTCGAACTCTAATTGGTCTTGGACCGAAGCATTTTTGTGGGAGCGTGACCTGGGGATTTATTGTGCCTGTTGATAGCGTTGTCAGGGCCTTGCTTTTAGGCGTATGGTGATTGGATTTCCCTCGATTTCAGTCTCCGATTCGGGATCCTAACTCGGGATTATTTTTCCTTTGAGCCCGTTCGGTCTGGTGATAATGACTTTTATTCTCTGCCCTTGGACGTTTTGCGATTTTTCGGATTCAGTCTTCGAGTTGCATTGCGATTCAAGCTGTAATCGACCCTAAAATTTAATCTGCATTTTTGGACAGCGATGGTTATCTTTCGCGTTTCTAGGCCATCGGGATCTTTTAGTATGAGGCCCGGAGGCATGCTTATTTGGCGATAGTGGCACTTACGTTGTTTTGTCATAGAGACCTTTTGATATAGGGCCCGGAGGCTCGCTTAGCTGGCAACAATGGCACTTACACTATTTGGTCGTAGAGACCTTTTGATATGAGGATCGGAGGCTTTGCTTAGTTTAACTATTTTGGATTCGGTCTTCGAATCGGATCACGATTCGAGCTCACTTTAATCCTCAAGTTATCAATTTTCAAGCTGATGGTCATAGAGACCTTTCGGTGTGGGGCCCAGAGGCTTTGCTTAGCCTGCGACAATGGCACTTACATTGTTTGATGTGAGGCCCGGAGGCTTTTATAGGCTTTGTTTTCCTCTTTTAAGGTCTTATTGATTATTTTGCCTGACCCGTCGTCGTTTCTAAAAGAAACTCGATTTCAAGTCGTAATCGGCGATATTTTGAGCACCTCGGAAGGTTCATAGCCCATAGGTAAAGTAGATTGATGCTTTTTCGATGTTAGAGCCGACATGGTTGAGACTCATTTTTTGCCTATTGAGGGAAGCCTGTGTTTAACTGGTTCATTCCGAAGTAGATTTGAAGGATTTTTTAGCAACAGTCAGGCATCCTTGAGTCGCGTTTTTGGGGCTGTAGCAGCTGTTTTGACCGGAGTCGTGTGCATTTGGCCGGGGCCATTTTTTATCTCGAGAAGCAGTTTTAGGCATCCACACCAAGGATATGCCCTTTAGGGATTCTTACAAATGCGACGTGTAGCCTAAACTGTGGGATTTTTCATGCCTGTTGAGGTTTTATAGTTTGCCATGTCTGTTGAGGTCTTATAGTTTGCCCTGCCTGTTGAGGTCTTACAGTTTATCATGCCTGTTGAGGTCTTAAAGTTTATCATGCATGTTGAGGTCTTACAGTTTATCACGCCTGTTGAGGTCTTACAGTTTAGGGAGAATAGATCTGGTTTTGCCGAGGCTGCCCGTTAGGGTCTTACAATTTCAGATTTTCCATTGCATGGCGATTGGTGACAGTCTCCGAGTCATCGAGTTCGCTTGAAGACAGCTTCTCGTGAGCTCGGAGCTATTTTCCGGAGGCTTGGTGAGCCCGAAGTTCCGACCCTGGGGTCGTGAAACTAGTCGAATTGCTCATGGAGAGTCTCCGAATATATTGGATCATTCTAGGCCCGAATACCGCCTTTCGAAGTCTTGGGGCCATATCGCGAGGGCGTTGTGAGCCCGGAACCTCGACCCTGGGGCCGCGAGGGTGCCGAATTGATTAAGACTTCGAGCATTTCGGGACGTATTTGATGTAGAGGTTTTTTGCTGAGGATAAGCCGAAATATTTTTCTTTGAGGCGTCGAATGCTTGGAAAATACTCTTTATTTCTTCCCGAGAATATAAGTTGTAAAATATATGTTGTTCTTTTGCCATGAGTCTGGTCTACATGGGTGTGACTCTCCTGATTATCCGATGTTCTTGTATGGTTCCATATTGGAAAATAAAGAGAAAGATCACGGACTTATTGGGTCCCTTCCCTGGGGATGTGCAGTTCAGCTAATAATCTTGTTGGCGGAACCCTCTTCCTGATAGAAACCCGATCGAGGAAAGAATGCCAGGCGGCCCCATGGCGGCCGCGGATCCTTGAATGGGATCCAGAATCACTGAATGCATTGGTTGCTTGCCTGCATACAGATTAGCAACAAGAAAAGAAAAAGGGAAATGATAAAAGGATGATACGTTCTTGGGAGTATGCCCCTCGGCAGCCGTATTCCTCGTCCGACCAGGCCGTGTCAAAGATGCGAGTGCTCTTACCCTTTGACGTCATTTGAAGGTAACGCTGGTCATGGGCGTAAAGTGAGGAATCTCCTTCTGTCACTTGTAGCCAGATGCTTTGGCTCCACTTCTATCATGGAGTTTCACACCCTTGGAGGAGTAGGGTCGGGGTTGCGTCCCGGGTGACGTATTCGTCATTGTTTAGAAAAAGCGTCTGCATCCTTCGTCACTTGACATATTAGCCTGAGCTCAGGCAGGCCGCGTAGGGGGAGCAATTTGGATGTTGTGGCAACCGCCATTGGGGACATATTAGCAGTCCGGCACGAGGGCAACATTGGTTCAGACTGTCCTATTGGATTTGGCCCGACATTGTCGGTACAACTTTGGCTGATATACTTGTAGTCATTAATGTATGTTTTATTTGAAAATGAGCTCGAATGAAAGAAGGGATTACCAATATGTTAATGCGATGCCGAGGTGGAGTCTAGGCGTCCTTTTTCCTCGAGTGAGAGGGTGTTCTTGGGGAGTACTCCCAGAGATCGTCCCCTTCTGGTGACGGGCACTTGCATTCTACGTTCTATGGATATTAATGGCGTGCTTCCATCCTTTAACGGTTGTGATGATATGTTGCAGCTTGCCGGCTCTGCTTTGTTCGATTTCCCCTTGTCCGTTGAGCTGTATTCGAGTCGCTTTCTTGGCGATGCTTTGTGGTTACCTTTTTTGGATGGCGTAGTTACTGCTCTCTTGGGTTTGTAACTCCAAGCATTTTGTGACTCTCGTGGTGGGCCACAGTTTCCTTGGAGGGATTTTGTTCGAATAGGTCCGAGCCACCCGAAGTTCCTGGCTTTACTTATGGTGACCATTATGCTTGGCACTGCAATATTGAAGTCAAACTTTATTGGGCGACGTTTCCTTGTCGGTTGCATTTTGTTGAATCTAGTATCATTGGGGGTTCCTCGTAGGTGTCGTCTTCGGGCCACCACCTTGTTGTTGCGAGATGCGCTATGCCTCGGATCGTTTCTTCCGTTTGTGCCAGGTGGATGATGACTCCGTTCATTTAGTGTCGGCTTCTCTGTTGGGGATATGCCTGGATACGCCGATCTAGTGGGGGTCTCTCGATAGTTATTCGCGGCTCTGACTTGGTTCCAGTGTTGGTTGCTAGTATATGACCAAGCCTCGACCGGATATTTGACTAAGCTTCACTTGAATTGCTCCGGAGCTACCGGGTATGCTTTGTTTGGGTTTTATGCGAAGGTACATGCCACCCTACTATTTGGGACCGGGAGTGGTCTCGTTTGTCTTGTCAGATAGCGGGGCGCAGCTTCCCGTGATATTTTATTTCTTCTTCTTCTTCTTCTCCCGGCCTTCTGTGTGTTAAGCTCTTCTGGCATTATTTTCATGGCGCTGGCATGTGCTTCCACGGATCGCGATAGTATGGTGAGAGTGTTACCGAGATCGGATATCGAACAATGATGTCGCGTCGTGGTTTCTTCCAGGGGAATTTCTTCAAATATCCTCCTCGGAACGGGCCCGAGTTCTCCATTTTGGGGGTCGTCGTTCCTGAATGGGCGTGCGTGAGTGGTGATGTACCTGTGAGGACTTGGGGTCCTGTCATCCCCAGGGAATTTGTTGTTTCTGACTTCCGCGAAATGAGTCCCGGGATCGTATCTCTGGGAAACGATTGTTGTAGAAGTCTCCACGAGCATGAGTTGATCTTTTCGATAATGTCCTCTAGCATCCTTACCGTTACAGGATAGGCCGTTGGTTTGTCGTTGCCCAATACCTTGGATACTGGCTCGAAGCGAGTAGATATTTAAGGTGCTATCGCGCCAAGAGTCTCTGGGTGGCTATGTAGCTGAGAGATAGCCAAACGTTGTTCTAGCAACATTTCAAAAATAACACGAAGATCAACTTCCCGTTCTACCGGGGCTGGGATTTTTCGGGTTTCCTGTCGGTTAGCGTGTTGCGTGTCGTCATCAAAGTGCAAGACTTCGTTACTACACTGTGGAGCGTATGAATCCATATCCACTCTGACCGATCTAAATGCATTATTGGGGTTCTGCGGTGTTGCGCCAGCCGTTAGGATGGCCACATTGTTTTCCTTGCGATTTATGGGGTTATCGTCCTCGATTTCCCTTATCGAGCTGACCATTAACCTGAAATCGAATGGTATTGGGCAAGAAAAAGTGTGAGAGATATCGTGCGTTTAAGTGATGAAAGTAGCAAGAAAATAATCACTATTATTTTTAGCCCCACGGTGGGCGCCAAATACCGTGAAAATGGTAACAACAATTAAATTTATAAATGGGATTCTAAAAATACGTGATCTATTCCCGAGTTAGTTTGGAAGGGTGATTAGTGTCAAACATGGGGTAAAACAGTAAGGATCGAGCTAGCCAAAGCGGTAATCGAACCACTAAGGGATGTTCCTGGGCTTAGCACAAGCCAGTAGATATCTCGGGGCCAGGCCTCGAGCCTATTAAAGGTAATCTTATCGAGGGTAATTGGGAAGGGGATAACATATAATTATGTGCATACAAGGCTTTATACCGTCAATCTTGAGCTAAATGACGAAGAACAATAAAATGCTAGGGTGACCTCGAGGTCAAAGAACACAGTTAACTTAGAAGAAAGAGATAGAGAGAGATATTATTGCTTATTGGAGAAGTGGAGCAACCTCCCCCCCCCCCCTTTACAAGGCGGGGGGAGTCCCCCTTATATAGGCGAGGTGACTCGGTAAAATATGCATATATTATTTACAAGAGTAGAAAGATGGGACAGCCTGTCGCACGTCATCTCAGTAGGTTATAGATAGACCGGCTCTGTCAGGCGTAGCCATGTGCTTCGAAGACATCTTCTCTCACCCTGGCCTTGGGCCCTGCTTCCTTTGATTCAGACCTCGATGAGGCCTGAGGCCAAGGACTCAATCGTGGCCTTCCATCCTCGGGGTCTCGAGGAAGGCTTCCGAAATTGTCTTGATAGTGAAAATCAAGTCTTCTGATTTTTACCGCATACAAAAATACTCCCCAAAACCTAAAGACACTGTTTGGGTATGCGACAGAAATGCGGTCCGCATACCCGTTCTGCGGTCGCATAATGCACCGCAGAACTGCCCCTTACCAAATCCTAAGGGTATTATGCGACGACTATACAACCTGCATATCAATTATGCGATTTCATAATTGGCCGCATAGTTGACCTCAAATTGACCAACACACTGCTCCACTCTGTGACGACTATGCGGTCCGCATAGCTGTTATGCGACCGCATTCTCGACCGCAGAATTGCACTTTTCTAGAAAACATTATTCCTTGACTTTTTAATGCATAGATCACATATTCCTAACTTGGCACTACGAGCTCTCGGGTTTAGAGTAAAAATCTTTCACGAGGTCTCACATTCTCCCCCAATTAGGATCATTCGTCCTCGAATGAGGGTTAAGGTTCACTCATTAGCAATTTTTATGGAATCTCAGTTTCTCACAAACATGGAACACCTCAATAGCTCTAAACTTGGCTAACTCCCTTCCCTAAATTTCTAAAAATTTCGCCAGAGTTTCTTTTGTATCTAGGCATATCCACCTGTCAAAAAGCCCAAAAACATATCCTAACAGCATATACATACCTCATAGGCATATCACGACACGTACAATACTAACTGTGGTTGCATAGGCAACATATAACCAAAACAGAACAGTTTTTACATAGATCAAATCAAAAGATAAGAGTACCTAGAGACCAAATGCATAAAGGCTATTACATGGCTATACAAACAAATGTGGGTACTTCCTTTTCAATTCTTCCTCGGCTTCCCAAGTGCCTTCCTCGACCTGCTGGTTCCACCATAACACTTTTATGGAGGAAATTTCTTTATTCCTGAATTTCCGGACTTGCCTATCAAGAATGGCAACTGGAACTTCTTCGTCAGACAGTTCTTCATTGACCTCAATAGCTTCAACTGGCACGATAGTAGACGGATCCCCTACTACTTTCTTTAACATGGACACATGAAAGACTGGGTGTACCAATCACATTTCGGGTGGAAACTCAAGCTTGTATGCCACCTGACCGATCCGCTGAATGATTTTGTATGGTCCGACATATCTTGGGCTCAACTTTCCTTTCTTCCCAAACCGCATGATAACCTTCGTGGGGAAACCTTCAAGAATACCCAATCGTCTTCTTTGAATTCCAAATCCCTGCGACGAACATCCGAATAAGACTTTTGGCGACTCTGAGCAGTTTTCAACCTATCCTTAATAATTTTGACTTTCACCATGGCTTGGTGCACAAGGTCCGGCCCTATCAATTCAACTTCTCCAACCTCGAACCACCCAATAGGAGACCTACATCTTCTACCATACAATGCCTCAAATGGTGCCATTTGAATACTAGTATGGAAGCTGTTGCTATAAGCAAACTCTATGAGTGGCAAATGATCATCCCAGCTATCTTTGAAATCAAAAGTACAAGCATGCAACATGTCCTCAAACGTCCAAATAGTCCGCTTTGCTTGCCCGTCGGTCTGGGGGTGAAAAGTTGTGCTAAGATTTACCTGGGTGCCTAAAACTTGCTGAAATTTCTTCCAAAAGTTGGTTGTGAACTGAGCCTCTCGATCAGAAATAATTGAGACTGGGGTACCATGCAACCTAACTATTTCCTTGATATACAACTGAGCATATTGTTCCGTTGTGTCAGTAGATTTGACTGGCGAGAAGTGTGCTAATTTTGTGAGCCGATCCACGATCACCCAAATTGAGTCAAACTTGCACGGAGTGCGTGGTAACCCTACCACAAAATCCATGTTGATCATTTCCCATTTCCACATTGGGATTTCTATGCTTTGAGCTAATCCACCGGGCCTTTGATACTCGGCCTTCACTTTTTGAATATTCGGACACCCTGCCACAAAGTCCGCCACATCCCTCTTCATGTTGTTCCACCAATAAACTTCCTTAAGATCATGATATATTTTTGTAGAACCCGGGTGCACTGAATACCTGATAGTGTGAGCTTCTACCATAATCCTTTCCCGAAGACCGTCAATATCTAGAACACATAGGCGGCCTTGGTACCGTAGGGTACCATCATCCATGCCAAAGGAAAAAGCCGTGGTCTTGTGTTTATGAACCCCCTCTTTCAGCTGTGCTAACAACTGATCAATGAATTGCTTCTCCTTCACCTCTACCACGAGCAACGATTCCGCCCTATTTTGCACAATTATCCCTTCTTCACTAGATTCTGCAAGGCGAACTCCCAAACTATCTAACTGATGAATCTCCCGAGCCAATGGCCTCAGATGCGTCTTCAAATGAGCCAAATTCCCATAGATTTTTGACTAACAGCATCAGCCACAATGTTAGCCTTGCCTTGGGTGGTAGAGAATATCAATGTCATAGTCCTTGAGTAACTCCAGCCATCTTCTCTATATCAGATTCAACTTTTTTTGCTTGAAAATATATTGAAGGCTCTTGTGGTCCGTGAACACATCCACATTGACCCCATATCGATAATGTCTCCAAATCTTTGGCGCAAAGTCATGTGTCGGATAGTTCTTTTCATTATTCTTGAGTTGCCTAGACACGTAGGCTATAACCTTGCCATGCTTCATTAACACACACCCGAGCCCGATCCTCGAAGCATCACAATACACCTCAAACCCCTATGTACCCTCTGGCAGGGTTAATACCGGTGCTGAAGTCGATATTGATTTCAATTCATGGAAGATCTTCTCACAAGCATCTGACCACTAGAACTTAACTACTTTCTGGGTCAATTTAGTCAATGGAGAGGCAAGAGTAGAAAACCCCTCCACAAATCTTCTGTAGTACACGGCCAAACCTAAGAAACTGCAAATCTTTGTTGGAGTGATAGATCTAGGCCAATTTTTCACTGCAACAACCTTTTGAGGATCAACCATAATCCCTTCCCTGAAGACGATATGACCCAAGAACGCGACATATTCAAGCCAAAATTCGCATTTCAGAAATTTCGCATACAATCGATGCTACTGAAGAGTCTACAAAACTGCCCTAAGATAGTTAGCATGATCCTCTCAACTCCGGGAATACATAAGAATATTGTCAATGAACACTATTACAAAGGAATCTAGAAAAGGATTGAAGACTCGATTCATAAGATCCATGAATGCTGTCGGGGCATTTGTTAGCCCAAAAGACATTACTAGAAATTCAAAGTGACCATACCGAGTCATGAAAGCTGTTTTTGGAACATCCTGCTCCCTTATCTTCAATTGGTGATACCTGGACCGCAAGTCAATCTTTGAAAAGCACGCAGTGCCTTGCAATTGGTCAAACAAGTCATCTATTCTGGGTAGAGGGTATTTGTTTTTTATTGTCACTTTGTTGAGTTATCGATAGTCAATACACATCCGCAGCGACCCATCTTTCTTCTTTACAAATAAGATCGGTGCGCCCACGGTGACACACTCGGCCGGAGGAAACCCTTTTCTAGCAAATCCTTCAATTGTTCCTTTACCTCTTTCAATTCAGCCGGTGCCATTCTGTAAGGTGGAATCGATGTAGGCTGCATGCCTGGCATCACATCGATCCCAATCTGGAAAGACATCCGGAAATTCATTCACAACAGGTACAGACTCAAGGCTAGGTTCCTCGGTATCAATGTGTGTAACATGGACTAAATGATAGATACACCCCTTCTTAATTATCTTTGCAGCCTCAAGGTAAGAAATAAACCGACCTTTAGGCACTATATTATCTCCCTTCCATTCAACCACGGGCTCGTTAGGAAACTCAAGCCTCATAGTTCTAGTTCGACAGTCAAGCTTGGCAAAACATGAATAGAGCCAATCCATTCCCATTATTACATCAAAATCCACCATTCCTAGTTCAATAAGACCGGGCATGGTATTCCTACCATGCACCGTGTCAACACAACTTCTATAAACTCGAGTAGCCAAATTGACTCCCCAACCGAAGTAGATACCGAGAATGGTTCATGAAGCTGATCTGGTTCTATCCCGAATTCCATAGCAACAAAAGGGTTAACATAGGACATGGTGGAACTGGGGTCAATAAGTGCATATACATCATGCGATTGGACAGTCAGAATACTTGTAATAGCATCTAGAGAAGCCTCTACAGTCTGGCAACCACTCATAGCATAGAACCGGCTGGGTCCTCCTGAACTCTATGCACCACCCCTAGCTACACCTCACCCTGCGGGTGCTGGGGTACTTCAAGCTAGAGAGGGGGCTGAAGATGTAGAAACTACTAGACTGGATGAATGTGTTGTGCCCCTACCTGCTCCCTGGCGGGATGCATGACTATGCCATTGAATGTGGCCCCTCATCCTGCATCCATAGCACACGGGTAACTCCAAGTAGCAAACCCTTGAGTGCATCTTCCAGCACTTCGGGCATGGGGACCTCTGCTGCTGTTGGGATCTCTCTCCTGACCTCTGTTACCCTGACTGGGCCTGAAACGACTCCACTGCTGCTGCTGGATGGGCCCTGATAGCGGTGCATTAGCTGAAGACTGTGCAACAGACTGGGACAGCCCCGATGTCCCTCCCCGAAAAGATGATCTTCCCCCACCTAGTGACTCACCCATGTTGCCTGCAGACCGGGTCTTTCTGTTACCCTCTCTCTCCATTCTGTTCTTGAGTTTACGGTTCTCTGTGACCTGAGCAAATGCCACCATCTTCCCATTCATGTCAGAATTCAATGTAGCTGTAGAAGCCTCGTTAATAGTAAAAAGATTAAGACCCTGAACAAACTGGCGCACCCTAGCCTCCATTGTGAGCAACATGTGAATAGCATACTTGGACAAGTGGGAAAACTCCATATAGTACTCCCACACACTTCTGCTACCCTATTTCAGATTTTTGAACTTCGTTGCACGGGCTGCCCTTGTCCCAGTAGGCAGGAAATGATCTATAAAGGCATCAGCAAACTCACTCCACCTCGCTGGAGGGCTCCCCTCCTCGCGGGAATCTTCCCATAACTCAAACAATGCATAGGCCACCCCTTTCAGATGGTAGGCAGCCAACTCTACTCCCTTTGTCTCAGTTGTACGCATAACCCTGAGGGTCTTGTGCATATCATCAATAAAATCCTGAGGGTCCTCTTCTGAATTGGCACCCGTAAACACTGGAGGGTCTAACTAAATAAATCTATTCAACCTATAACTGGTGGAATCCCCTTGCTGGTTGGGGAAACTGGATGCAATATTTGACCTCAGGGCCTGAGAGGCCACTAACTGTGTCAACATCTGAATAACTCCCCTAAGATCCCCTTCAGAGATACCAGAACCGGAAATTGGGGATGGAGGCGGGACAAGAGTATCAATGGGAGGTATTGTAGTATCCTCCACAGGTGTGGGGACTGGGGTAGTCTGCTCTGGAATAGGAGAACCAGGCAGGGGATAGCAGGGCGACTACCCACACCCGTAGTATCAAACAATGATTCATCATCCACTCCTAAGGTGGCATTGGCTCATTGGTCAATTTTTGCTTTCTTCTTAGGTGCCATTCATTGAAAGATATAGCAATGTACGTTAGAGGGGGAAATAGTTTCACAATTACCGCATGATCCAGAATATCGAAAAAGGGTGTTATTCGTAATGCCTAAGTAGCTTGCAACTTATAGATGTGGTCGACTTCACACTGATAAGAAGGACTCTACTAGACATGGCTCCAAGACGTTCTAGGAAACTTTAAAACCTTAGGCTCTGATCCAAGTTTGTCACGCCCCAACCTACGCTCAATCGAGTGAACCCCAACTGAGCAAGACATATTAATACCTTTCTTCCCTAAATCAATACAGTTAAGGGAACCACGCTATCATTTATTTAGACAATAGTAAAATTTGAACATTTACATCGTTATACCATCTTCATGCCACAAACCTTAAACCCTAATTAAGTTTTCAAAATTTTATATAGTTATAGTTTAAAGAAGCTAGAGTACAAAATTACAACATGGCTGATTGACATATCCAACCCCTGTACATAACCCATACCATCGTCTATGGAGCCTCTAAGGATACAAAAGACAATGATGACAATGTCGACAACAAGGCCCCGGTTATACCTCAAAAGTGGATATCTGTAATAAAAGATGTACAACATAACCCCTTGAAGGAGAAAGGGGCTCACCAAGACTTCGGGAGGAGGATGTTCCGCTATGCGTGATCGGCACTATCCGCTATGCAGCCACCTAAATTCATTTAAAAATGTAGCGCCCCCAGCAAAAAGGGCGTTAGTACCATGGAATGGTACTAGTATGTCTAACTAAACGACATCCTGTTAGAAAGAACGACCATATGAGAGCAAAGAGGAAATCATAAAGACAACAAAGTTTCAAATAAGCACCACATCAACAATATAATAGGTTCACATAGTTTTCACAAGGTTTCTAAAATTTTAGATTGGAGCATCCCACATTGTTGCCTCATTATTTACATTGCCACCGCTTCCTTGAGTGGAGTCCGATCATGGCCCGGTCGGCTAAGCCTTCTCCCCGAGATGTTACCATTATTCCATTCTCACTTTCCAGTTTCAATCGTCAATGCATTACCACCATGTGTATATATATCATGGCGTCTGATCACGGCCCAATTGGCTAAGTCGTCTCCCTGAGACGTTACCATTTTCCGTTATTCATCTCATTTCAATCTTTGGTTACACATGTATTAGTTCGTCAGCACTTGGGGCCACAATTACCACATTCTATAACTCACGTTTCACATCATTCCCAATTTCAACATTTACTTTGCCACATAAGATCATAGGCACATACAAAGCAACTTAAGTCATAAGCATAGAGAGGAATTCGTCAAGTTTGGCATATTAGTCCCAAAGTAACCTTGGCATGACATTTAGGAATTTAGCGCATGGATCATGTTCTCCACACATCCTCCATTTACAAAGAATAACACATTAAACATATGAAGAAGTACCTATCACATACATTTTCACCACATTAGTTCACCTAACATGATAAGTACTGCATCAATCACGTTTCGAACTTAAAACACTTACACGGACACCATGGAAGCTCGATTTCTAAGAGGAGGGTGTTTATCCATACATACCTCAATGAAGCTTTCTTTAAATCTTTATAATAAATTCCGAGACTCTTAGCACTTCAATCTATTTTATAAGAATTGCAAATTGAACCAAGAATTAGACATATGATTGGGATTCTAGTTTATTCAAACATATTACCAAGCACTAAGTGTGCATAGTGATTCTAGGACCCTTTTATGAGAGATTTTTATCATTTTATACCCCAATTGCTATCTTTTTAATTCACAACCTCCCAATACTCCATTATCTATTGTGCATGCAAGATTACTAGCCCTTATACCCATGTACCCACTTTCTAATTACCTATTTTAATAGAAATTTCGAAATTATAGATGAGGGTACAGTTCTTACCTCTTAGGATGAATACCTAGTGATTTCAATTGACAATCTTCAAGGATTTGGGGCAAGGATTGAGAGGGGACTTGATGAAGATTACTCCCTCTCACTGTAGAACTCCCTCTCTCACTCTATATGCCATGAAATAATAGAAAAATGGTCTAATAGGGTGTTTTTAATGGGATAGTCTCGGGTTCTAAAAATTAGAAAATAAGAGCCCGACTCAGATCTGCGATCGCAAAGTTGACATGCGGCCCGCAGAATGGACCGCAAAATGCTCCCCAAAAACTGAAGACACTATTTGGGTATGCGATAGAAATGCGATCCGCATACCCGTTCTGTTGTCGTTTAATGCACCGCAGAACTGCCCCTTACAAAATCCTAAGGGGATTATGCGACGACTATGCGGCCTACATATCGATTATGCGATCGCATAATTGGCCGCATAGTTGACCTCAAATTGACCAACACACTGCTCCACTCTGCAGCGATTATGCGGTTTGCATAGCTGTTGTGCGACTGCATTCTCAACTGCAGAATCTCACTTTTCAGGAAAATAGTATTCCTTGAATTTTTAATGCATAGATCAGTCCAAAGGGTCCGTACAAATTTCCAACATGTATTCCTAACTTGGCACTACGAGCTCTCGGGTTTAGAGTAAAAATCTTTCATGGGGCCTCACACTTCATGGTTGAGGAGGGCATAGTTTTGGGTCATAAAATTTCAAAGCATGGTATAGAGGTTGATAAGGCCAAAATAGAAGTGATTTCAAGGTTTCCTCCCCCCACTTCTGTTAATGGGGTTAGAAGTTTTCTTGGGTACACGGGGTTCTACCGGAGATTTATCAAGGACTTTTCTAAGGTAGTGAATCCTTTGTGCAAGCTGCTAGAAAATGATGCCAAGTTCATGTTTGACGAGGGATGTATGCAAGCCTTTGAACTTCTCAAGCATAAGTTGACCACCACCCTGATCATTACCGCACCCAATTGGAGCTTGCCTTTCGAGCTCATGTGCAACGCGAGTGATGTTGCGGTTGGGTATTTTTGGGTCAAAGAGTGAACAAAATATTTCATTCGGTGTACTACACGAGCAAGACAATGAATGAGGCTCAAAGGAACTATACGGTAACTGAGAAAGAGTTGTTGGCTAATGTGTTTGTAATGGAAAAATGTTGGCCATATCTCATGGGAGCCGAGGTCATAGTGCACACCGATCATGCAGCTCTTAGGTACTTGATGACGAAGAAAGACTCCAAAGCTAGGCTGATGCAATGGATCTTGTTACTTCAAGAGTTTGAATTGGAAATTGTGGACCGGAAAGGTAGTGAAAACCAAGTAGCGGACCACTTGTCCCGCTTGGAGGAGGAAAGGAGGCCGTGTGATAGCCTAGAGATCAATGATGCACTTCCTGATGAGCAGCAACTTTCTGTGTTAATGAGTGATACACCATGGTTTGAGGATGTTGCTAATTACCTTCTGACTGGCATCATCCCGTGTGAGCTCTCTTCTAACCAAAGGAAGAAACTCAAACGGGATAGTTTGGATTTCTATTGGGATGAGCCGTACTTATTCAACATTTGCACCGACGGAGTGATTCGGAGGTGTGTCCCTGAGGAGGAGCAGTTGAGTATCTTAGAGGCTTGGCATTCCTCTCCCTATGGTGGCCATCATGGCGGGTCAAGGACAGCTTCGAAGGTTCTAAGTTGTAGTTTTTATTGGCCAACTTTGTATAAAGATGCAAGTGATCTTGTGAAGAGGTGTGACCAATGCCAAAGAGCAGGTGGTATTTTGAAGAAAGATGAAATGCCTCTCAACACCATTCTCGAAGTGGATATTTTTTATGTGAAGGGTATTGATTTCATGGGCCCATTTGTAAGCTCGTGTGGGAACACCTACATTCTAGTGGCGGTTGACTATGTTTCAAAATGGGTCGAGGCCACTTGGTCACATTTTTGCAATAGAGCTTTTGACACCTTGCTTGCAAAATATGGTGTCAACCACAAAGTTTCTACTCCTTATCATCCTCAGACGAGTGTCCAAGTTGAAGTCTCAAACAGGTAAATCAAGAGTATTCTATCTAAAATGGTCAATACAAATAGGACCGATTGGTCTAAGAAGTTATATGATGCTATATGGGCTTACAGGACTGCTTACAAGACTCTGATTGGTATGTCTCTATATTGGTTGGTGTTTGAGAAAGCTTTCCATCTACCGGTTGAGTTAGAGCACAAGACCATGTGGGCTTTGAGGAAATTGAACCTTGAATGGGATGCGGCAGCAAATCTTCATGTGGAGAAACTTAATGAACTTGATAAATTCTGATTCCATGCCTACTCCAGTTCGTCCTTGTACAAGGACAAGATGAAGTACCTTCATGACAAATATGCTCGTGGCAAGGAGTTCAAAGTGGGTGATTTGGTTATGTTGCTCAACTCTCGGTTACGTTTGTTTCTGGGAAAGCTTAGTCAAAATGGAGTAGACCTTTTGAGGTGGTGTTTGTGACTCTGTTTGGTGCCCTTGATTTGAAGAACAAAAATGGGGAGGTTTTCAGATTTAATGGGCACAGGTTCAAGCACTACTTGGGAAAAATTGATAACAGCCATGTGATGGCACTTTTTCATCTCAAATGATTTGATGGTAACATGCATCGTGCCGCGACGTTAAATCAGGCACTTCTTGGGAGGCAACCTATGTGTTTTTCTTTTCATCTTTTTTTGATTTTCAGTGTAGTATAGGATTTATTTTTGGACTGACTGGTTGTGAGATGCTACAGGATTGTGTTGATGCAGTGCAGGGCAAACTGGAAAAATTGATCAAGTCTCTGAAGTTGCAATGCTGACTGCACTACATTTTGTGCTGCCGCAAAGTATTTAGTGTGGGGACACAAATCAGTGCGGACTGTACTAATGATGGATGCAAAAAAACAACTCTCTGAATTCTGCCACCGCGTCCGCATTACATTTTGTACGGCTTGCGGTGGACCACTGTGGCCGCGGTGCATTTTGTGCGGACCGCAGTGGTTGCCTTTTCAAACTTTCATAATTCTGTATGGTGTGGAATGCAATGCTATTTTGTGTTGTCCTCATTGGGTAGGTAAGCTGGGCCCCAGAACTTTTTCTATAAATAGGACCTGAGGCCCTCCTTTTGAACTTTTCGATCCATTTACTCTCAGAGCATTAAAATCACTATTCATCTCTCTCTGTTGCACGTAACTGAATACTAAGGCTTAATCATCATGTCAACATCTTACTTATGGTACTTTAGTCTCTATTCAATTGTTTAATTTTATTATCTTCATTAAATTTTTGTTTTCTTAGTTCTTCTTCTTCCCTTCCCGTTTTTCCTTCAATTTTGTAGCTTAGGGTAGTTGAAATACTGTGTTAATTAGGATTAGGTAGTAAATGATTGAACCAACACTAAAGGGCACTTCAATAGGTGTACAATTGGACTAATATTGATGAACACATGAACCCTAGGTTGGTATTGCTGCTGGGAGTTCAGTGCGGACAGTATTGCATTTTGTGCGGTCCACAATGCCCCAGTGCGGTCCGCAATGGCATTTTTGTGCGGACCGCAGTGATAAAGTTCTGAAGCATGAACATTGAGGACCGCGGCCGCATTGCATTTTGTGTGGTCAGCGGTACCTCAATGCGGACCGCATTGGCATTTGTGTGGTTCGTAATTCATAGATACAGTGAGTGGGTAGTCTGAACCCCACCTCTGTGCGGGCCAAAATAAATAGTATGCGGTCCGCATTGGCCTCTGCACGGTCGCACTGCATTCTGTGTAGTCCGCACTCTGCAATAACTGAACTGTCTGCAACATATTTCTTTCACTGCAACTTTGAATTTCATTGTGTATATTGTGACTAACAAAGCATGACTGAATTTGCTTGTAGACAATGGTAAGATCAAGAGGCAAAGGTGATAAACCACCAAGATGAGGAGAGTCCTCCCAGGGGAGGGGATGTGGAAATATAAAACTGATCCCCCAAGTTTGGGAAGCCATAAAAGCAACAAGGAAGGCGATCGAGGCTGCTGATAGAGCTGCTTCCCCCTCATCGGGAAGTGAGTATCAGCCTTCCAGGGAATTGTCTGATTTTGACTCTGTCCTGAAGTTTATGGATGACTTCCCGGATAGGTTCAAGCTGATAGATGAGCCCACTCCTCAAGGCTCCCCCACTGCCCGAGCACCAGTGCAAGTGTCTTCTGAGTCGTCTGATGGCTCAACCGCTAGCGATGCCAAAGAATATTCCATATCTCCTACAGCTTCATTATCCAGAGAAAGTCCCGTAGCAGAAGTAGGGGATGAAGTAGAGGGGGGTGAGCCTCAGGTGGGAGGAGTAGCGACAACTAAAACCCGGAGACGTGGCAGGACCATTTTGTGAGTGAGGCATAAGTTTAGAGAATGGTGGCCTGTGAGGAAATTGATTCCAGAGCAAAGTTTTGTGCATTGGGACCTCTTGCCTCAGAACATGTGAGAAGACAGCTTAGAGAGAAAGTGGGCTGGGAGTACTTTTTAAGCAACTATGTGGATGCAAACGAGCACCTGGTCAAGGAATTCTACGCCAATGCTGCCCACATCAAGAAGGGCACCAAAGTGACCAAGGTGAAGAATTTGAAAGTACTATTTGATGGTAAAGCAACAAATGACTACTTGGGCCTCAATGAGGAGGATGAATTACTGTATTTGGAGCGTTAGGTGAGGAGGCCATAGCATTAGGTGAGGAGGCCCATCCTTGGTTGGCACAGCACTTGGCAATCCCAGGTACCACCCCCGATTGGTTGAATGCGGGAGTGAAGATATTAAGGAGAAGTTTGAATTTCGAGGCTAAGGGGTGGGAGACTTTCGTGTGCAGCAAACTAGACCCCACTACCCACGAAAACTCACTCCCTCTTCACCGGGCTATATTGGTAGCATCGATTATGGCGGGGTACCCGATTAATGTCGGGAATATGATGTTTCGGGTTATTACACAGGTAGTGAGTGAAGGTGACAGAAACTACTCCTTCCCCAGCTTCTTAACCATGTACCTGAAGGACTTAAATGTAGAGAAGCGGAAATTTTATGTCAAAGTGAAAGCATAGGAACCGTTCTCATGGTACAGCATGCAAAGTGATGACAACCCTAAAGGCAAGACCTACAAGGTAAAAGCCACTACTTCAACTGGCCAGTAGTGGTAGTGGCTCCTGCTCAGCCTCCCTCCACCTCAGCAGACATGCCCCCAGGTCCATCCAGTTCTTCAATTCCTGACATACCTTCCACCTCTGCCTACCCATTGACTGCCCACCGTCTAGATAGCTTCTTCTAAGTTGTCTGTACTTACTACCATGGTGGCATCCCAGCCAGCACCTCCTCCTCCACAGGTCCCACAGTCTACTGAGGACACTTTCAAGGAGCTTCTGGATAACCAGAAGAAGCTCCTAGATAACCAGAAATTGATATTAGAAGCCATTGATTCACATGGGAAAACGCTCAAGGAGCTTGCAAAAGACGCAAAGAAGATGAGAAAGACTCGGCTTCAAAGGAGTCGGTGAAGAAGCTCAGGGTAAAGGTTGACAGGCTTAAGGCGGATCAGCTGAATTTGGACTTTTTATTGCATGACCCAGCACCAACAGCCCAGCCCCAGCTAGAGCAGGAGTTAGAGAGGCCTCCCAAGAGGAGAAGGGTGATTCCCCGTGCAGATGACGCAGTCATACAGTTGGAGGACCCGTAGGGAAATTCCTCCAGCTAGCCCCAAGAGTCAGTCCAGGTCCAGGCACAGGTCCCAGCAGAGCCACAAGCCATAGGGAGCCAGTCACAGGTTCCCGAGCATACAGAGAACCTAGGGACTCAGATTTAGGATCCCATCCGGACAGTGGACCCATAGGGAGTTTCTTTTTCCTCCCTTCTTTTTTTGTGCTTATTTTGGTTAGTTGGCATTGAGGACAATGCCAGTTTCATTTGAGGGGGTAGCCCTACTTGGATTTGGATGATTGTACATATTATGATATTTTATGCTTTATCTCTTTTTTTATCTTTGGTATGTATATAACTTTAGCATTTCATTGCACTTTTCATACAATTTACTTTGGGTCTGTATATAAAGATACCTTATCGTGTATATATTCATTATCCTTATTGTATATTCATTTAAATCCCCTCTTGTACATATTCATTTTACTTTCCATATTTTTATTTCTTAGTTTCTTATTTTACATCTGTAGCTTCTTGTTTTGAGTTTTTGCAATAAGCCTTTGGTTTTCTTAATGCCACGGTTCTTTCCAAAGGTGGAATTTGTGTGAACCGGGTGGTTCTTCCCGATGATAGATGGCATGACAACCTTCTTAAGGGTTTGAGTCTATTTTTCTTTTTGCTTTTTAGCAGTTAGTTGGTAAGGGTGCCTCAAGATAAGCTTCACTTGGGCCTAACACATTTTTCATTGACCCCATGGTCAGAAACAAATCGTTGTGTGTAGGATGGTGAAAGTTGTGAGCTTGAGACGCTTGTGTTGGCCGAATCATCAAGTGGTTTTTTGGGACCATTGTGTGCTTAAATCTTATCAAAGGTTATTGTGGGGACCGACTCCGTGTCTTTAGCAATCCCAAAGCATGTGTGGTGAGAATTTGAATTGTAAGTCCAAGTCCCGAGCCATTGGTCTAGAATTTGCCCTGAATGTTTGTCTAGGAGAAATCCTGGGTGGAATTTGACTTGAGACGTGATTATAGGCTCTTCTTGGTCTGAATGATATCTTGAACACTTCCATAGCCTATCAATAATAAAATCCCTTGTCAGCCCTTTTGAGCCTTAGACTTTTTTCTTTCAAGAACCACGCTACAAGCCTTTACCCATTCTGAATACACCCTCTCTTGGCACCCGATCTTTTCTTAGCACATGGCAAAAGTATAATTTTGGGGGGAGAGACGAGAATTGGAACAAAGTGGTAAAAGGTACAAAATGAAGAAAAGGACAGGCAATGAAAAAGAAAGATAAAATCAAAAAGAATGTTCAATGTAGAAAAGAATGAAGGGATTCAATAAAAGCAAAGAATGAAAGGTGTGGAAAGTTTAGAAAGGAGAAAAGATTTGAAATGTACAAGAAAGAGTGACACTATGTCTCTTTAACCCCTTAGAAAGAAGTGAAACGACTTAAAAAGTCAAGTGAATTTGTGCCAAAATGAAGAAAAAGAAGTGCTAAAGGGAAGATGGAACCTACTTAGACCAAACATTTCCTACCCTACACCAAAAGCCTTCACTATTTCTCCACAAAAGCCCTATATGATTTTGAGTTGAATGAAGCTTACATTAGCGGTGACCTAGATAAGGGGCAAGCATATGGTACCTAGTGCCAGACTTTTGAATTTTCTTTGAGAGAGATGAGTGTATTCCCATTAACCTTGTTTTGAGTGATACTATCTTAAAGGTGAGGTTTGCTTAGGGAGAGTCGAGGATGTGTGAGTTTTGCTTCCACAATGACCAAAGTAATAGAAAGAGTTCCTTTGATGTGTTGAGTCAACTCTTGATGCTATTGTGCCGCACTAAGATCCATGGTGTTTAAAAGAGTGGATGTTGTAAATGATTCATTTGAGTTGAGGGCAATTGTTAGTCCCAATTGTGGCAAGATGAGGTCACTTTAGGTCGACTGACATTTTCTCGGATTAACTCTTAAGGGGTGGGTCTTATTTTGTTTGCTTGAGGACAAGCAAAAGCTTAAGTTTGGGGGAGTTGATAACTAGGGATTATGATGCATTGTACACTCCTTCTTGCTTAAGTTTTGATTAGAAATGTGTACAAAATAGTCCCAAAGGCTCACAAGTTGTGCTTGATTGCAGGTTTGATCATCAAGGTGACAAGGTGTCAAAAACCAGCTCAAAAAGGAGTGAAACTTGCACAAGTACCAAGACAAGACCAAGCTCAGTCAAACAGGGCCAGTGCGGTCGCACACCATTCTATACGGTCTGCAAGGATAAAGTTCAGAGCCTATGTTTCTCAGGTCACCAGGCAATGTGGCCGCAAAGAGTTTTGTGCAGTCCGCATTGGGTTCATTGCGGCCATACTCGATTTCGTGCGGTCCGCAGAGCCAAGGTTTAGAGAGATGATAATTGGAGATTTATGCCCAATGCGGTCCGCGGTGGCCAAACTTCAGAGAGCAGAAAAGTCAAGCCAAGAGCCTTAGTGCGGCCGCATAAAATCGAGTGCGGCCCGCACTAGCCCCGTAGGGGTATTTTTGTCCATAATTTTTAGCCTAGTATAAATAGTTTATTTTCCATTTTTAGGCATCAGATAGTTTTGGACGTAGAGATGCGCTCGTGAACTCATTTCTTTTACCATTTTGAGTAATTTTAGCTTAATTTCACCATTGAATCTTCAAGTTTTATTTAGCAATTAATTATTATGAGCTTATCTTCATCTATTTCTTTATTTTTCTCTATAATCATGAGTAGTCAGATCCATCAGCTAGGGTTGTAGCTCAACTCTAGTGTGGGTAATTAAAGGGTCTTGTGTTTTAAGGTTTGAATGTCTATGGGTGTTTGATATTTGGACTAATTTATGGTTTAATTGTTGAATTAGTGGTTGCAAACACTAGTTTATGCTTTGTTAATTTTGGCTCTTCTTGAGAAAGAGAGCCTAAGTCTCTAGAATTAGTCCAAAAAGGAATTGGGGAGTACTCAAGAGAATTTATAGGCCCAATTAAAGGGTTAAACCGAGAGATCGTAATACCCGACTTGAACCTCAATTGCTTGGACAAATGTTCATACCCTATTGATCTTGAGAAAGTTAATTAGGGCAAAATCACTCGAACTACCGAGAGGTATAGAGTGGGTAGAATCGTACAATAGTTATATCGTAATCCCCAAGTATGAAAACCTAACGTTAGACATGAGAACCCGTTAATTATCCAACTAGGTGAAGGTCACTCCCTTAGTGCCTTTTAACTCATTAAAACATCTTCAATAGTTTCTTCTTAGCTTAACGTAGCTCAGTTTAGCATATTGGTAGTATAAATTTAGAAGTTAAATCAAAACCCAAAAATGTTTAGATATGCAATTAGGATCAATTACACAACTCTAACTTAGATAGAAACTCAATTCCAATTTCTAGCTCCCTGTGGAAATCGATCCCGACCTTATCGGGTAAAAGCTGTTTCGACCTCTCTTGCTACTCTATAGTAGTACATAGTTGGTCTCAATCAACCCCAAGTTTTGATTCAAGCCTATGATTATGGTCATGGGGCGGTGGAACGAATCTAACTGGCCCAAGGAAATAATGTAGTATTTTGCACTCCTTGGCCTTTGTATGAGGTATGTAATCCTGACTTTCTGGCAAGAAGAATTCCAGAATATATACACCTTGTTCCTTATTCCTTGACTCTTTAATTGGATCGATGACTCTATTTCCATATTACCATCCAAACATAATGTGGAAAAATGCTTGGAGTGTGGACCAATGCACCCGAACACATGAACTTCAGGACTTTCAACACCCTCAACATCAATGATACTAGAGTCAACAAAATTTGTATCCTCAATGTCCTTGGCTGAATCTAGTCTTAGTTCTTCAACATTGACATCCTCAAATTGTAGTTGGCTAGGTTGTTGATGTTCTACTCTAACTTCCCCAATTAAAAACTCAAATTCATTCTCTTCTTGGCTACTATCATTAATATTGGCTTGTTGAGCATTAAAAGCTCCAACCACTTGACTCAATTGAGCCTCCAACTTGCGAATAGTTGCCTCTTGCCTTTCTATCTGCAATTGTTTTTCATTATTTTATTCCAGAAGGCGCTTTAACATATCTTTGATCTCCTTCAGGTCTACATCCCCAGGTTCTTTATTCCTATTAACTTCACAAGAAAAGGTAGAACCATCATAATAAGGGGTTGGAGGAAGATAAGAAATATAAGCACAACCATTAAAGTGACCATTTTTACCACCACACACATCACACACATTCCACAAAAAAGATTGAGTTTGTGCACATAACTCGCTCTCAAGAATATTTTGATAATTTTGATACGGGTGGTTTCCTTCACAATATGTATGAGGATCAATAGTAGAATTATCTACACCTAAATTTCCATAATTTCAAGATGTCATATTTCTCAAATCAACAGTTATAAAGAAAATACAAAATAAAAGCTCAAACTTGAACCCTAGCAATATATACATGTGACGCCCCGGCCCGTCATCACGAGAGTTATCGCCCCGTTTCCCCATTAGTGTGTTGTTTCATGTTCTATATCAGTATTAGAGTCTATCGGGTGAATTTGGATTGATTCTGGTTGAAAATAAGGCATATAGCCTCTTAGAAGGGAGTTTGTTTCGGAAAAATCAACCGGAAGTTGACTATGTGGTTAGAGGACTCGGATGTGAATTCTGGTGGTTTGGTTAGCTTTGGGAGGTGATTTATGACTTAGGCGAGCGATCAGAATTGAATTTGGAGGTCCAGTATAGAAATAGGCTTCAATTGGCGAAGTTGGAATTTTGGCGGAATCCGGTTGATAGGTGAGATTTTGATCCGGGAGTCGGAATGGAATTCCGAGAGTTGCAGTAGCTTCGTTAGGTGATTTTGGATATGTTTGCAAATTTTCAGGTCATTCGGATGTCATTTGGGCGGGGTTTTGATCGAATGTTATTTTCGGAAGTTATAGTTGAAATTTAGGCTTGAATCCGCCTTGATTTGGTGATTTTTGTGTTAAAGTACGTGTTTTTATGATTGGAACAAGTTCGTATCGTGTTTTAGAGTGGGTTTGTATTTTTGGTTGAGGTCTCGGGGGCCTCGGGATGGTTTCGGATGGTTAAACGGAAGGAAATTGGTAAAATTGCAGGTCTGTTCTTTAAGCTTCTGGTATTTCCGCATCTGCGGAAATAGGACCGCAGGAGCGGTTCCGCAGATGCGACTCTTTGATTGCAAAAGTGGCCCTTTGAAGCCTGGGCTTTTTCCGCAAAAGCGGACTTTGTTCCGCAGAAGCGGTCTCCGCAGAAGTGAATTTGTGACCGCAGAAGCGGTCCTGAGGAATTGAGTGAGACCGCAGAAGCGGTATATTGACCGCAAAAGCGGTTACCGCAGAAGCG
>MU665667.1:0-11397 GCA_026770625.1 Nicotiana glauca
CCTGAGCTTAATACTTGGGTTTTATTTGCAACGTCCGCAGAATCCTATTTAGAGGATATACACTGGGCGTGATCAGTACCCACTTCTTAAATAACTCCAGTCTTCTTCTCCTCCTTCGTTTTCTTCTTCTCAACAATAGACAAAATGCAGAGCCTATTTTTTTCTTATTGGTCTTGCGTCGAAAATCTTTCTTCACCCTGGGAGTAGCAGTTAATAACTTCAGCTCTTATTCTTAAGATGGAAATATGTTTTAATCCAAATTCTTATTATTGCAGCAAACATCTTCCCATTGCTTCAGTTCCTATTAATGTTGTTAATCATTAAAACATGTATTAGTATTAGTAAATTTTAGTTTTAATTAGGAACTAATAAGGGTTAATCTTGGTTTATGTGTTGTTATTGCTGCTGCTAATAATTGTTAGATCAATAGATGTTGATGCTAAAAGATTTACAGAATCCTCTTCTGTTTCTGTGCTATGCAAATGATTTGAGTTAATCGAACCATGAATTGTCATAATAAATGCATTTGCTGCATATGAAGCGACGATTTACTAGCTGAAGAGAGGGAGTTAAAAGTAGCCAATTACAACATAAAAACTTTAGCTCTAGAGCTGAAGTTTCCCAGTTACAATACAAAAACTTCAGCTCTAGAGCTGAAGTTTGCTAGTTACAAAAAAAGTACTTCAGCTCTAGAGCTGAACTTCAGGCCGGCTACTAGAATGCTGAAGTTTTGCGTGATTGTCTTTGCTACTTCAGTCTCGTGTGTTGAAGTTATGCGAAAAAGCGGGTACGCTTGTAATTTTTTTGCAAAGCAGACACAAGTTAAAATGTAATACAAAAAATGGATATAGATGCAAATGCCCCGGTTTCATTTGGATAGTTCATGAGAAGGTCACTTTTATAACTAATAAATCAATACAGTTTCAACAAAAACTAATTATATTTTGGAAATGCACCTATTGACTATGTTGCACGAATCTTTAAAAAAAAAATTATCAGGTGTGTCGGATCCTCTAAAAATAATATGCGTCAGATCCTCCAAAAAAACTATGCATTTTTGGAGAATACTATATGCCAATATTTTTGGAGGATCCAAACAATATAATTTATTTAAGAGTTATATTCAAAATTCACCTCTCTGCCGCATATTCTTATTGGATTAACACAAATGCAATGTAACTTGAGTCTAAAATCTTAAACCTAACAATATCTTTAAAAGGAAATTAATGTATCAGTATACCCTAAAAACATCGTAAGTAATAGTTACAAATATACTAACAATGCAAAAGGTATTTATATTCAATGTATTTAAGTTAAGTTAAATTCATGTAAATAATGGTCTTGAAATCAAAATTATCTATGAGGTCCCTAACTGAAAAGGCTGTCCAGCTTTTCGGTCAAGCTCCAATAGGATGTGGCGAGCAATTAAGGGACTAGGAAAACATTGCAAAATTAAGGGCAATTGACTTTGCATAAATACTAAATACCAACTGACTTAAGTTTCATTTCAAGTAACAAAGTTCTCATCGATTCTACATTTCGGGGGAGCTAGAAGTCGGTTCGATAGAATCCAGTAGCTTTTGCTCAAATAGTATAGTTATATTAAAATTTTAGGATCCAATTATTAGCACATGAAATCGTCATTCTAAAATCCAGAACTCATAAAATCGAAATCCTCGCTCTGCCTCTGGGGTGGACACTACATGGAACTCAGAATTCAGGGTTGGTCACGCCCAAGTGCTCCATCATCTAGTACTTCACTTTGGAGACTAGCAATAAGCACATCTTTATGATTAGAATTCTTATTGTTATAGTTACCAAAATCTCCATTGCCATCTAAACTTGTATGACCATGTGGACTATGGCCTTCAACACTTGCTCCTATGCCAGGTCCTACACCGAAAATCGGCTTTCTACCCCGAAGCACACCAAAATCAGGCGGTAAAGGGGACGGGTAATGCGACTTCTGTTCATAAACTGCTTTTACCATTGTTCCAAGGCTCCTAGCGACTATGGATAAAGCAAGTGCACTAGCAACAAGGACGAGGAGAAGACTCTTTGTTGCCATTTTTAGGAGTTGAGGGAACAAAATGATGTTTGGAGTACTATGAGAATTTTGGGAAAGTGAAATTTATAGATGTTGAGAATTCTTATAAAATAGGGGTTAGGAATGCTTTTATTCATGCATTTCCTGCATAAAAAAACCAACTAAGTCCTTACCAAAAGATACTCTCATCCTCACCCTCTCAACTTCATGATCAACCAAATTCTATCTTGAATAATATTAAGTTGAATTATCGGATGATGCCACCCAGAAGCAGGGGAGGAACTAGAGTATTAGGTACGAATTTGGATGAACCCATCAATTTTTGTTTAGATTTTGTATTTGTATTTTAAAGTTCATTAAATATGTAAAATTATTTAATTGTGAATCTAATAACTAAGACCAATTATGAGTTTGATGGCAAGTTTAAAACCCATAAATTTTAAATTTTGACTCGAGCATCTGCCTAGGAAACTCCGATGTCATAGCCTGCCTAGCATTCGTATGAACCTTATAATAACTTGCAGATAATGCAAATTCCTGCAAAGCTTTTACGTACATGCAAGGAATGGCCAAAATAGCCAAGGGAAACCAGAAAATGGATGAAATTATGGAACCGGTGGTTTCGGATTTGGATTTGGAAAGGGGCCAGAAGGAAGGAATATTCTCCGGAAAAGGAAAAAGGAACTAAGGAAGAGCGTGTGTAATAATATTATATTATAATTTGCAAAAATTATTGAGTAATTGAGGCAAAAATGAAGAAGAAAGACCCGAATCTCAGAGAAAAAAAGAATTTGATTATATATCGGAAAAAAATAACTGTCTGACCTCATATTACAATTGAGTATCTATTTATATTTTACATTTTACAATTACCAAATTCAATAAATGCTCAAATGAACTAAATGTTATTACAACCCGACTTGGCCTATGAACTAAATTTGGTCAAGTCCTTGATCATCAACCACAAGAAGGCATTTTTCGCCCACTTAACATAATCAGATCTTTCTAGGGAAAGTTGTTTGCCATAATTGTTGATCTTCTCTCCCTAAGCACCTCATTTTTTTATGATTCCTTTTTCCTTGTGATAGTAATTTGAAACATTTTTACTTGTTTTTATCGTTATATTAAACAATTTCTTTGCCGTTTTTTCATTGCGGATACTTTGCCATTCTTCCATCATCTTCTTACAAGGCAAAGACTTACCATCAAAACTGTCAATGATTTTTTCAAAAATATTTAGGTGATTGCATTTGTTGTTGATGCAATCTTAGGAAAGCCAAAACAGATTTTGAGGACGAGGTATTGAAGAAGAAAATTAAATAGAAGAAGAAACTAAATTAGAAAATGAACGAGAGAGTTGAATGTGAAATGAGTTTTAGGATTCACATTTTGTTTACTATTCTTACATGACATAGAATCTACAATTAGCTTTAGAGACATTTATTATTACTAATATTTATTTATATTGATATGGATTATTTTAAGTTATACAAATATGAACCATGTATTGAAAAACACAACTTTAATTTTTGTTGTCAAAAACCTTATTAAGAATATCAAAATTTATTCAATAGTTTATTTAACGTCCTAAAATATTAAAGAATGTTCTACAGGTAAAACTTGTTAACTTGAAACAAACCTAATAAAATCGGAAAGGAGAATACCTTTCAAAAATTAATTAAATTATTTTCAATTCAAAAACTCCTAGCGCAAACAAAAGAGAAAACTATTTTTTCAATGGAATCAAATTGTCTTACCTAAAACTCTGTTTTAAAAGGCAGAATTGTGACTAGCCATGGCTCGCCCCGGGCGGAGCACTCATAAAACGCCTCTGGGCTTATGTGTGAGACTTAGTTTCATGAGACTTACGCCTCGGCCATCGGAGCATACGCTCCGAACACGCCCAACGCCCAGCTTACTGGGCTCGCCTAATAGAACTTTATGCAATTTTATGTAACTAACCTTGTAAAACCTCAAATTTTTTTAATAAATCATTGACTATTCAAAATTACTTTTTTCTTAATTATAAATTATTAAATTAAGAATATTTTATGTCATCATTAAATAAAAATTATTGCATTATCCACTAAGAATGCTATGATAGGTAATTTTAAATAAATCTTTCATTAAAAGTATTTATTTATTAACTTTTATTATGTCTTTACTATATAATAGTCCATAATTTTTTTGTAATAATTTTTTTAAATATAATTTTTTCACGTTTACGAGATATAATACTTATTAATTTAATAGCTCAGTATTAGCTAGTAACTATTTACAAATAATTAGTTATCATGGTATTGTATGGTGAATTATGTGTCACTTTATTAACATGTTGAAACTTAAAGATGAATGGTGCTAGGGAATTATATTTAAATTGTGAATTATGTTTTTATATAAATTATCTTTCACATAGAAAACATATTAAATAAAAGGAGTATTTTTTTAAAAAAAAATCAAATTATAATATCGAAATTCTTTCAAGATTCATTACTCCTTAAGAGATATTTATAAGATTTTGTATCGAATACATTACTTTTGATGCATCTAATTTGCATATTATGATATATGTCATACTTTTCATATTATTCGTAGTTGAATTAAAATTTATAAATATTTTAAATAGATTATTTATTATAATTTTGTGATTTTAATGTAATTTTTATAATTATTTTTTACTTTATATTATCTTAAAATTCTTGAAATTAGTAAAATTTGAAGATCCGTGGGACTTATGCCTCGCTTCGTCAGAGTTAAAACGTCTAGCCTCACGTCCCCGTCTTTTAAAACATTGATCTAAAATGATATTTAACTACTCCTATAAATTAATAAGGGCAATAGCTTTTCAACCAGGAATTAAATTGACATTCCCACAAAAATTCCTAACTTAGAGGGGAAAAAATACATATTAATAGTAATTACAATTTTCTAACATGAAATATATTTTCAAAAGAAAAAAAAAATTGACTAACAATTTGTTTTTACGACTTAGAGGGTGTTTGGCTAAGTTTATAAGCTAGTCAAACTAGCTTATAAGAACTTTTTGACTTATCTACGTGTTTGGTAAAGTTAAAAGTGCATATAAGCCAAATGCTTATAAGTCAAAAATAAGCCAAAAGCTATAAGCTGGTCACCCCTAGCTTATGAATTTTTAACTTATAAGCACTTTAAGTTTGACCAAGATTTTTACTATTTTATCCTTAAAATATTCTTTTTTTAGAACAAAACTCCTACATCAATATTCACTGCCTCAAGTATTCAACCTAGCCCCCCATCCCCCCACCCCCGCCGCCTCTCCAAGTCTGCAATTCTCATTGACTGTTTAAGATAAGCAAATTCTTTATTCCTTTGCATATTTATATCTATGTGATTGTGTATTAATCTTTGAATTATATGTAATAAATGATTATGTATTGCTTTCTAACTGTTGTTGTGATGAAAACAATATTTGTTTCTCTTCAAATATTTTATCCTATTTAGGTTTATTATTTTAGTGAGAAACTTTTATAAATTTATTAATTATTATAACTTATGATTATATATTTCTCATAAAATAAATTTATTTTATCATAAAAATTATCTTATCTAAGAACAGTTGTATTTAAAATAAAATGACAAATAAAATATTTTGTATTTGAATCGATCTGGAATCTAAAATTTTGAAAAAATTATGCCCTTATAAGTGTAAACAATTCTAAGGTAATTTAAGACATTTTAATAGAAAAAGGAGCTTATCGGAACTTTTTTATCAAATAATGCAGTAACTTATTATCAATTTCAGTACTTGTACCCAAACACGTAACTGCTTATTTATTAAATCAGATTCAGCATGTAATGCTTATCAGCTACTTCAAATCAGTTAATCCAAACGGGCTCTTAGTGCATTCATTGTATATGTTATGAATAGAATTGTAATTAGAGTGAATGTTTAACTTTAAGAGTATTTTACTTTGTGGCTAAGTCATTTTTTCCTATAAATAGAGGGGTCTTACCCCATTGTAAATCATCCCAAAATTCGATAAGAATTACTCACTCTTTCTTTGCAATATTGTTCTTCTACTTTTATTATTTTATTACACGTTATCAACACGAGACTCTACCGTCTCAAAAAGCTTTTTGAGAAGACTAAGGTATAACTTTTCTCCTCTTTTAATTATAACTGATATTATGAAAATAAAGTTCGTTGCCCTTGAAATTTCAGGCAAGAACTATATGACATGGGTGTTGGATGCTGAAATTCATTTAAATGCAATGGGTCTTGGAGATGCCTTTAAAGACAAAACTAAAGCATCCACTCAAGATTGTGCTAAGGCCTTGATTTTCTTGCGCCATCACCTTGATGAAGAGTTGAATATAGAATATATCACAGTCAAAGATCCACTTGTTTTGTGGAATGACTTAAAGGAAAGATACAACAACTTAAAATTGGTCACTCTTCCACAAGCACGATATGATTGGGCTCATCTGAGACTCCAAGACTTTAAATCTGTTTCTGAATATAATTCTGTTATGTTCAAAATTACTTCTAAATTGAAACTTTGTGGAGATACTATCACTGGCTATGATATGCTTGAAAAAACATTTACAAAGTTTCATGCCTCAAATATGGTCCTGCAACAGCAGTACATAGATAAAGGTTTCAAGAAGTACTCTGAGTTGATTTCTCTTCTCCTTGTGGCTGAACGAAATAATGACTTGCTCATGAGAAATCACGAAAATCGACCCACTGGGTCTACACCCTTGCCTGAAGTGGATGAGGTGTATTCCCATTATGCTAAGAGTGGAAAAGGCCGTGGCCCTATTCGTGGTTGTGGTCGTGGTCGTGGTCGTGGCCGTAGACAAGGAAGAAATTCTCCTGATGTTAATCACCCCCCAAAGAAAAATAACCACCAAAAGTGAAAATGGAAATATGAGAAGCCAAAGGCAAATGGTTCAGAAATTGAATGTTATCGTTGCGATGGAAAAGGGCATTGGGCAAATATTTATCGTACACTAAGGCATTTGGTTGAGCTTTATCAAGCATCTCTAAAGAATAAAGGCCCCGAAGCTAACTTTGTCTATGACAATGAATTTGACATCACCCACTTAGGTGTGACAGACTTCTTTGAGCACCCTAATGAAAAATAGACCACTTAATTGGTGATGGATCTATGATTAAAGAGATTGAGTAGTTTGATTTTATTTTATTTTATTTATTCGTATTAGTTAGTGAATTAACATCATGTAATTATCGTAGCTTACATGAGTAGTAGTTTTAATTAGTATGTCGAATTAGTATAATCTGTCATTGAATAAAGTTTGAGAATGGTCAAAATTTATAGTCACTATCAGTTGTATGTTAGGAGTTGAGAATTGTGGGAAAAAAATTACAAAAACTTGCAAACAAAAAAGTGTCTTATAGACTAGCGTGAAACTATTTGCTAAAGCTTTTAAATCAACTGCCACTATACGAAATTTTTGTTTTCTAATTAAGTTTTTCAATCAAAGATTGTGTCTTACAGAAAATTATCATCACACTTATTGAATAAGTCATTATTGAGTTATTGACACTTTGTCTCTTTTCCTTTATCTCTGAAAATACTAATATTTATTCGTATATTTTTTGTATATGTCAACCATGGGAAGCAAATATGGATATCTTACAAAACAAACTTGGATCAAAGTCCAATTGTAAAAATATTTGTTTAATTGATTCATGTACGACACATACAATATTCAAAGAGATGAAATATTTCTCTCATTTAAGTATGTGTAATGCAAATGTTACTACAATTTCTGGTAGTAGTAATTTAATTGAAGGCTATGGAAGAGCTGTTATAACTCTGCCCAAGGGAACAATACTTATCTAGATAATGCAATATTCTCCTCCAAGTCCAAAAGGAACTTGTTGAGTTTTAAAAATATCCGCCGAAATGGATATCATATTGAGACAATAGATGAGAATAATCTTGAATATCTCATCATTACCAAGAATGTCTCTGTCCAGAAAAGGGTTATTGAGAAATATACATATTTATCTTGCGGCCTGTATTAGACAAGAATTAGTGCAATTGAGGCACATTCTATTGTAAACCAAAAGGTTACTGATTCCAATACTTTCGTACTTTGGCATGATCGATTGGGACACCCTGGATCAATTATGATGAGACAGATTATAGAAAACTCAAATGAGTATCCATTAAAGAATTTAAAGATTCTTTTAAATAATGTATTTTCTTGCACTTCTTGTTATCAAGGCAAGTTAATTATTAGACTATTACCAACAAAGATTGGAATTGAGTCCCCTGCGTTTTAGGAACGTATACGAGGGGATATTTGTGGACTTATCCACCCCCTAGTGGGTCATTTAGATATTTTATAGTTTTAATATATGCATCTTCTAGATGATCTCATGTGTGCCTATTGTCATCTCACAACCTCACGTTTGCAAAATTAATGGCACAAATAATTCGATTACCGACGCAATTCCCCGATAATCCAATTAAGTCTATTAGACTTGATAATACTGCTGAGTTTTCATCCCAAGCATTTAATGATTATTGCTTATCAATTGGGATAAAAGTAAAACATCTTGTAGCTCATGTTCACACTCAAAATGGCCTTGCAGAGTCTTTAATTAAACGTCTGCAATTTATAGCAAGACCGTTACTCATAAAAATGAGGTAGCCCACTTCTGTTTGGGGTCACGCCATTTTGCATGCAGCAATGCTAGTTCGTATCATACTGATAAATTATCATAACTATTCTCCGTTGCAAATTAGTTTTGGGTCATGAACCTAATATATCCCATTTAAGAATTTTTGGATGTACAGTATATGTGCCGATAGCACCGTCATATCGCACCAAAATGAGCCCCCAAAGAAGGTTAGGAATATATGTTGGCTTTGAATCACCCTTCATTATTTGCTACCTCGAAACATTAATGGGGAATTTGTTCACTACACGATTTGTAGACTGTCAATTCGATGAGACACTTTCCCCAAAATTAGGGGAAGAAATTGGTGAAACCCAATCGGAAAATTTTGTGAAAAAATCCATCATTATCTCATCTTGTGTCACGACCCCAATCCCGGTCGTGATGGCGCCCAACATCGAATGCTAGGCAAGCCCGACCATATAACACTCACAACTCAACCACGCATCCTATTTTCCAATTTATAGCATTAGATTATTAGATGATATAGTTCTAAACAGTGATTATAGACAGAAGTGGTACGGAAATCACAACAACTGCCAATAAAACTCCCAAAGACCTGGGGTCATGAGTCTAGAGCCTCTAAGATAACAAAATAATACATCCTCAGTAATACTGATGTTCAAAAATGTGAAAATAATAAAGGGATAGGGGAGGAGTCGGGTCCTGCGAACATCAGGCAGCTACCTCGACAACTCCTGAGAAGCTCTGAAGCAGCAAATAGCTCAACTATGCTCCCGGGACACCTGAATCTGCACACGTGGTGCAGGGAGTAAAGTGAGTACTTCCAACTCAGTGATAATAAGAGTAAATAATAGCTGAGCAGTAAGAAAACACGTAAGAACACTCCATCACGCTATATGGGACAGTACAACCTTTTGAGAAAAATAGTAAAACCGTGAAAATCCTTTAGAAACATCTAGCTCAGTTTAAAATCTCTTTTGAAAATATTCTTTTTCCAACAGTAAGCATATGAATGCGATATCAGGTATCCTGAACATGAGAACTCCCACTCATTCTTCGAAGATATTCTAAAATTCTCCTGTGCCATCAAATACACTCAGATATCAACAGTCGACCTATCAAGAAAATGCCGCAACACTACCGAAGTACCATCAACTTAATCACATTGCCCTTTTTCTGAAACATATACCCTTGTCAAATCACTATGATTAGCAACACCCTTTCCTTAGTTATATGAGGATCATTCACCCTAATCCTCTGTAGATCGATCCTTAAATCACCTGCAGCTGCCCGTGCTGATTAAGAATTTAATGACTTCCCTTTCAGAACCGAACCGAACCTTACATATACAAATCTCAATCCTCCACAACATATCGCATATACCATGCCACACTAGGATAACATGAGAACTTTTATCTCCCTTCCACACCGCAGACATCGACACACTCAACTAGTCAAGAACTTTCATTGATCCCATTTAGAAGAAAAATCATTATACACTCCATGCTTCGCATACCCATAAGAAATATACTCATCTTCAAACCTTGGTAAAACCCAACAAGAACTTTCTCCCAATTCCATCTATCAAATTTCCTTTCTGATTCATCATCAACTTGATATTTCTCCCTCATTGTAGTATCACAATGCCTCAATCCAGGCCTACCATAGAAGATTCAACCATAAGACCACACTGTCTAAGACTCATAGGCCATCGAATACACTCTCAATACTTCCCGGAAATACCACGTTCCAGAATACTTTACTTGAAGAGCTTCCTGCGAACCCGAATTCGCTGCCATTACTTTCCAGATGTCGATACATAGGATACCATAATTAACATAAAAATACCACAAGCCTCGACATTCCCCGATGAATAAACAGTCTCTGACCACATACACAACCTTGAGACACCTGATTGATACATGTACAATCTTGAACACATTAAAACCATTAACGAGAGTCATTCACTCTTATTCAAACTGCAATTTACCTGACTTAACAAATAGAACCACTCGTACCTTATTAGCACTCTGACACCGCATAACATGATCTCATACCAATTCAACCAACCATCTTCCTTCTCTATACACTGAGCATTCTTTATCAGCAACCGCTCAAGACATCCTATTATCTTCACACATCTACGAATCACCATATAACCTTTATCAAAATTTTTGCTTCACTCGTGCCATCCTCGGCTCACTTCTGCAACCAGGACTGATTCACCAGCATACCTCGAAAAGGAACCAACATAGCACATAACCGTGCAATCAGCTAATCAACTGCAACCTCCCCAACTTGGCTCAAAGCCACCTATCAGGACACATTTAATAACCCATAATGCTTTTACTCTAATGATGCCACAATATTATAGTGAGATTAAACTCAAATCATCTACTAGTTTATGAAAACACAGATCCACGAACACTGAAATCCTCTACAAACCTCGCATTCATTCCCCACATCAGCTGAGTCCACTCTCTTAAGCGACCCGAATTTATCACGTTTCAACACGTACCCTTTAATTACACGTGAGATCTTCTAACAGTATACATAAGAATCATACCCCTTAAGAACACTCCGCAGGAGATATCCCACCTACTTCGCCTCAATTTAATATTTCAGCACACCTTCCACCATCATACACATAACACATCAATTAAGTCTTCCTGATTCTGAACTCATATCGCCA
>MU665667.1:20962-49173 GCA_026770625.1 Nicotiana glauca
GGCAATCAGCCCAAATCATGATAGCATCAAGTAGTATTCAGTCAATCATGCAGTAAAATCAACAACCGGGACGGACCAAGTCACAATCCCCAACGGTGCTCTACCCCACGCTCATACCTGGCGTGCAAGTCACCACAATACAGCACTATGATTTGTAAATTCGGGGTTTCAAACACTCAAGATATCATTTACAAGTATTACTCACCTCGAACCGGTGAAATTCCTCGCTCGCGATGCCTTTGCCCCTCAAATTGGCCTCCACATGCGTCGAATCTAACCAAAAACAGAGAGAATACATCACAATATACCAATGGGACAACACCCAATCGAAAACAATCGAAATATAGCAAAAATCTCAAAACTAGCAAAACCCGAGCCCCCGGCCCACTTCTCAAAAAATTACAAAACTCACATTACCAGATTCCTCGTCTCGCTACGAGTCCGTACGTATAAAATACTCAAGAATCGGAGTCCATTTGACCCCACAAATCATCAATTTAAACCCTCTTAGGTTTCAGGCCCTAACCTCCATTTTTACCCTTTAATTCCTTGAATTTTCGTGATTAATTCATGTTTTTACACCATAATAACATAATCCGAGTCCAAATATCCATACCTATTGAAACCCCTTCGAATACTCTTCAAAATCGCCCAAAAACCCGCTTTGCTCGAAGTCTAAAATATTTGCTTCTTTTCCAAGTTCGTGAACACTGTTCACTATAACACCTCACCTTTTTCCGCTTCTACGGTCCACTGACCGCACCTGCGGTACCGCTTTCGCGACAATTTGACCGCTTACATTTTCTAACTTAAAACTCCTAGGACCGCTTATGCGATCCAAACACCGCTTATGCGGTTTTCCTTCGACCGCTTCTGCGGTCTATTATCCACTTACGCGGCACCGCTAAAGCGCCCAACCTTCCGCTTATGCGAAAATCCCCTGGGCCACTCCTGATCTCTTCTGCGACCTCCCCCACCACATCTGCGGAACCGCTTATACGGCTCCTTTTCCGCAGATGCGGAAATACCAGAAGGTGAAAATATCAGACCTGCAACAAATGCTTCAAACTCTCGCTTAACCATTCGAAATCACACCGAAGCCCCAGGGACCTCAACCAAAAAGCACCAACATAACCCATAACATCATTCAAACTTTTTTCAATCATCAAAACACATCAAACAACACTAAAACCATCAATTCACATCGGATTCAATCCTAAGTTTCTTCAAAACTTCCGAAATGCGCATTCGATCAAAAACCCAACCAAACGATGTTCGAATGACCTAAAAATTTGCATACATATCCAAAATCACCTAACGAAGCTACTGCAACTCTCGAAATTCCATTCCGACTCTCGGATCAAAATCTCACCTATCAATCGGAATTTGCCAAAATTCAAACTTCGCCAATTCAAGCCTAATTTTACACCGAGCCTCCAAAATCAATTCCGATCGCACTCATACGTCACAAATCATTCCCCGAAGCTAACCAAATCACCATAATTCACATCCGAGCCTTCTAATTATATAGTCAACTTCCAGTTGACTTTTCCAAAATAAGTTTCCTTCTAAGAGACTAAGTGTCTCATTTCCAACTAAAACCAATTCAATTCTATCCGATCCATCCAAATACTGAGAAACGGGGTGATAACTCACGTGACAACAGGCCGGGTCGTCACATCTTGATCCACGTGCCTCTATTTGTGAAAAAGAGGTGCAAAAGATTATCCATTTGCAGAGAATAGCAAATCAAATGCCATATGCATTTACGGACTAAAAAGGATAACAAAATCACATATCCCTGCAGAGAATGTTCCAATCTGTATTGATGTCCCTATTGGACAATCTTCTAGTGGCATAGCTAATGAGTCAAAAGCACGCCTAAAACGTGCCAGACCATTAGGTTCTATGGATCGAAATCCTAGAAAATGGAAAATAAATGATCAAGATGACACTACGAAAGAGTCTCATGAAGAAATTCACAATTTAACCAATCCTGAGATTCATGAGGAAATCACTGATCCTGAGACTCAAGAAAATAAGGAACTATCAATAAATCCAATCGATATTGAGACAAATTTGAATCGATTGGATATAGTGGTGGATTATGTCTTTGAATATAATATTGCATCTAGCATTATGCAAGATAGTAAGGATCTTGAATCTCAATCTGTTGGAGAATGTCGACAAAGAAGTGATTGGCCAAAATGGCAAGAAGCAATCCAATCAGAGTTTAATTTACTTGCAAAATGTGAAGTTTTTGGGCCTGTAGTCCAAACACCTAATGGTGTTAAGTTTGTTGGCTATAAATGGGTCTTTGTACGCAAGAGGAATGATAAAAATAAGGTACAAAGATATAAGGCACGCCTTGTTTCGCAAGAATTTTCACAAAGGCCATGTGTCGATTATCAAGAGACATATTCACCTGTTATAACCCACAAGGTCATCACTCATTTTGAAAGTAAATTCTATGTTCCGAGGCATTAAAACCTCCTTTTTGCCTTACCTCGATTTGCATGTGCAGTCTGGACGTATATCCGAAAAGCCATTATGTGAAAATTTGTGAAAAATAATAAATTTTGCTTTTAATAAAAATTTTAAGTAAACAGATTCGGACCCATGATTTGACGGTTCCAGAGGGTACGTAGGAAAATATAGGACTTGGGCGTATACTCGAAATCGAATTCCGAGGTCCCAAACTCGAGAAATGAATTTTTGAAGATAATTGTTTAACTGAAATTTCTAGTGTTTTTGGAAATTCGAATGTAAATGAATGAGATGGTATCGGACCCGTATTTTGGCTCCGGAGCCTGATACAGGTCTTATATGTGATTTAAGTTGAGCCTTTAAAATTTGGTACGAAACGGACTTGAAATGACGTGAATCGGACCTTATTTGAGAAAATTAGAAAATTTTGATGTTCTTAAGTGATTTCATGAATTTGAGGCTTAATTCATAGTTATTGATGTTAGTTTGTTGATTTGATCGCACGATCAAGTCTGTATGATATTTTTGGACTTGCGTGTGTGTTTGGTTTGGAGTCCCGAGGGCTCGGGTGAGTTTTGGATAGGCCATGGAGTGGAATTGAACTTAGGAAATTGCAGGTTTTTATCACGACCCAAACCCGGACCCGGTCGTGATGGCGCCTCTCGTGGGGACAAGGCTAGCCAACTAAACCCAATTCATCCTTTCAAAACAGTTAAAACAGTTTATAAGCAGTTTAAATATGACTTATTAATATTAATTAACGGAAATTCAACCCGACACAGCCCTAATCGGGGTGTCACAAGTCACGAGCAACTATTAGAATATGAACACAACTACAAGGTCTGAAATATACAGAATAGGACAAGGAACAAAAAGGGAGAAAAATGGTGCCACGAACGCTAGCATTCACCTCACTAAACTCCGATAACTCTGCCTCCGATCAGCCAAAACCCGCTACCGGGTGAACAAATACCTGCATCTGCACGCGAGGTGCAGGGAGTAAAGTGAGTACTCCAAGTCAGTGAGTAATAAGGGTAAATAACAACTGAGCAGTAAGAAATCACATAAAGCAAACCATCATGCTATATAGGGGCAGTGTAAAACTCTTGAGAGAAATAGTGAAGCCATGAAATCTTTAGAAAATATCTTAGCTCAGTTTAAAACTTCTTATAAAATAATCTTTTTCAGCGGTAACGCAAATGAATCCCAAAACAAATAGTGCAGATAAGTATAGAATTCCGCCCCAAGGGCACAACACTCAGTTATCAAGGAATGCCAGAGTATCAGGATTATATTGCAAGAAGTAGCACAAAACAAAAGATAATAGCAGACAAATAAGATAATGCAAACACATCAAACAGTACCGGTACCACTGCGGTGTGCAACCCGCTCAACATATCGCTGCGGCGTGTAGCCCGATCCATTTATCGTCGACGGCGCTCACTGGAGGTTTGCAGACTCCGGGAAGGCCCTTTACGGCCAAAGCGCAATATCAAGCCATCTCATGGCATCAAATTTAGGCCCTCGGCCTCATATCAAATCAGTATTTTACTGTTGCGGCGTGCAACCCGATCCAAAAGTATCCTCACAATACAGGCCCTCGGCCTTACTCAGTCAAAATCACGTAAGCTACTAGGGCAACAGTAAAACATGATGCTCAGCCCAAATACTGTTAGAAATATCATTTAGAGTGTTATAGTAAAATAAACTTGGCTGAGTCTTAAAAACAGTGGAAAATACATGACTGAGTTCAAGTATAAAATCAAAACAGTGAGGAAATATCAACAACAATCCCCGAAGGGTTCAAATTGCTGGCACGAAGCCCAAATATGGCAATTAGCCCAAATTATGATGATGACAAGTAAATTTCAGTCAAATACGCAGAAAATTCATTAATCGGGGCAGACCAAGTCACAATCCCCAATGGTGCTCTACCCCACGCGCGCTATCCGTCGTGCAAGTCACCTCAATATAACACTACGATGTGCAAATATGGGGTTTCAAACCCACAAAATATCATTTACAATCATTACTCACCTTGAACCGGCGATATCTCTAGCTCGCTATGCCCTTGCCTCTCAAATCGGCCTCCTCGCATGTCGAATCTGACCAAAACCACAACGAATACGTCACAATATACCCAAGGAACAATACCCAATCGAAAACAATCAAAAAATATTAAAAATACCGAAATTGGCAAAACCCGAGCCCCGGGCTCACTTCTCAAAATTTAGAAAATTTTACATCAACGGGTTTTTTATCTCGCCACGAGTCTATACATATGACAAATACCAAAATCGGAGTCCAAATGGCCCCACAAATCCCAAATTTTGCTCTCTTAAGTTTCAAGCCCTAAACCACTATTTTTGCCCACACTTTTTCTTAGATTTTTAGTCCAAATCCATGTATTAACACCATAAAATCATGTTTTAAGTCCAAAATCCATACCTTATCGAAACCCCTTGAAATCCCTCTTCAAAATCGCCCACAATTCTCCAAGTCTGAGTTAAAAATGAGGAACCCTTAAAAAATTCGCGAAGATGAATTAAATACCTCTGCCCAGACCTTTCCGCTTCTGCAGTTGAACAACCGCTTCCGCGATACCACTTCTGCGGAAAAATATCCGCTCCTGCGGAAAATCACTAAAGGGACCAACCGCTTCTGCGGTCCATTTCCGCATCTGCGATTTTTGCTTCTGCAGACCCAGCTCCGCTTCTGCGAAAAATTCCCCAAGGCCTAACTTCGCTTCTGGAATAAAATCCCGCATATGTGGCTTCGTAGATGCGTCCACTCGTCTGCTCCTGCGGAAATAGGCGCCCAGGCCAAAACTCGCTTCTGCGGTCCAAATTCCGAAGAAGCGGAAATACCATAAGCAACAACACGTTTCCCTTTTCACAAGTTCAAAACTTCCCGTTAACCATCCGAAATCACCCCGAGGCCCCCGGGACCTCATCCAAAAGTACCAACACCTCCCATAACATCATCTGAACTTTTTTGAATCATTAAAATACCTCAAACAACACCAAAACCATCAAATTACATCGAATTCAAGCCTAAGTTCTTCAAAAACTTCTGAAACACGCATTCGATCAAAAACCCAACCAAATCACCTTGGAATAACCTAAAACTTTGTACACACATCCCAAATCAGATAACGAAACTACAACAACTCTTGGAATTCCATTCCGACCCTCGGATCAAAATCTCACCTATCCACCGGAAATTGCCAAAATACTAACTTCGCCAATTCAAGCCTAATTCTACACCGGACCTCCAAAATCACTTCCGATCACACTCCTAAGTCACGAATCATCCCTCGAAGCTAACCGAATCATCGAAATTCATATACGAGCCCTCTAACACATAAGTCAACATACGATTGACTTTTCCAAACTAAACCTTCCTTAAAGAGACTAAGTATCTCATTTTCTTCTAAAATCAATCCAAGCCAACTCGATCACACTAGACACTGATAATGAAGCATAAAGAAGCAAAAAATGGGGGAAACGGAGAAGTAACCCATGAAACGACGGGTCGGGTTGTCACATCCTCCCCAACTTAAACAAACGCTCGTCCTCGAGCGTACCCAGAGTTGTTCTAGAAGCCAACCAATAGCTGAATAATTTTACCATGCATATACTCGGGGGTGATCCCACGTCACCCTATCCCATATAGGTCTGATAACACCGTTTAACTAACATTACACAATCCAATCTAGCCCATAAACCATAGAACCACATTTTCACTTCTGAAACCATCAATACGATCAAAACCTCACACCTATACTTTGAATAGACCAGAACTAGCTGTAGTAACCCATGCCTGCAACCTCAAGTGCAATTATCCGATATACCACATAACTCAAACACATGTAGCGATAACTTCCCTTCACAGCAGCTGTACACAACACCCGAATACCGGTAGAAACCTCTTATCAACTAAAGTCTTGTTCCAGCACTCCCATATACTGCCAATGATAATGAAACATGCAATAAACCATAACCATCTCTCAGATCAGTCATCCGTAAGGTTACTTCTCCTTTGGCAAGGACCGTAGCAAATTTCTAAACCGAACCTCGATATTTACCCATCAAACATGCTAAAATCGAATCTGTTTACATTCACTACAGGCCCCCAACGATATCATCTACTCCAAAACAATTACTCTGGTGACATGACATACCAAGACAGGCTAAGGCCACAACTTGCGCAGTCCGCGCACCAATAAGCAACAATCCGAATATACTCACCTCATGAAACTGAATCGAACGAAAGAGTTGTACCTCAAGCTCACCAAAATTATCACATCACATGGTTGAGAACCCGTCTCACATCATTGAAATAGAATACACAAATTTGACCCGCAAGGTCATATTTCCACACAGCTCTACTGCAACGCGCGATCCTATCCAAATATTGCTCCGTATGAAACACCTCAAGTCACTATGCTCGAAATCCAAAACTATGCTCATTTGAGGTCTGGAACCAAAGCAAATCATTACACCCAGGGTGAAACAAATAACACACACCACGCAAACCCGATAGAACACAATCGGTACGTCATTCACGAGCAACTCCCAATTACTCTTTCGGCTCGACTTCCACTATGAAACCCCAATGGAAATGCACCATATGTGCCTATAACCAACAAATCATAACGTCTCGCAACACAAAAAGCAAATCATAGATCTCCCCAGATCACTAACAAGCTCATTAACGATCGATTCAACATATCCCTCAACAATACAATTCGGGGCCAACCAAGCTGACTCAAGCTCTCACACATCCACATTGACCTGCCAACGAACTCATCATCAAGGAAGCCTGAAGCTGCTCCTTCCACTACTACAGCTCCTACCGGAGCCATACGATACGGTGCGCAGCATCAAATCCATACCGAAATCCACAACCTCGCCCGGCTACATGCCTAGCCACAAAAAATTCATCCGAAAATTCCCTCAACACCGGAACTGAATCAATGGTAGAAACCTCTGCACTGACATCCATCACAAAGGCCTAATTAAGAAAAGCAACCCTTCCCAGCCGTCCGCTGGTCTTTGAAATATAAACCACTCTGCTAGAACATAATCCGGCGCACCTCATCACTCAACCCGTGGAATTTCTGGCATAGCCCATAGCACAATAGTACAGAATAACCCAACACTGAGACAAACAGTCTACACCCCAATATCATATCCAAAATCTAACTTACCAAGCAAAGAAAGATCCATTCGGGCCTCCAAATCCCCGGTAGTTGCTAAACAGTGCCGATACACACGATCTACAACCACATCATAGCCTATATATGAGAACTTCAGTCTCCACATCCACACGGAACATGAAGCATCATATCAGATCCCAATTTCGCCGTCTGAACACGTGTACACCTTTAATACCCAATCATTCCACGATAAATACTCTAAAATTTCCCTTTGCCACCAAGCAAACCCGAATACCACCAGTCAATCCCACCAGAAAGTGCCGCAATACTATCAAAGTATCATCAGTTTAATCACATTACCCTTTTTTCGAGACATATACTCACGTCAAATCACTTTCAATTAGCAGTACCATTTCCTTGATTATCTGAGGCTACTCGTTGCCTAAGAGTTTTATGAACTTCCTTTCAGAACTGAACTATAACCTAGCACATGCTAGTCTTAGTCCTCTACGACATACCGCATATACCATACCATCCAAGGATAACATGAAAACTTTTATCTCCCTTCCAAGCCACAAATATCTACGTGCTCAACTATTCAAAAACTTCCATTGATCCCATCTAGAAGGAAAGTCACTACACATCCCATACTCTGCATGCCCATAGAAAATATACATCTCCAAACCGCGGTAAAACCATCAAGAACTCTCCGAATTCCCTTTGCACAAATCAGACCTGCCAGAACTGAATCCTTCTAACTCGAACAAGCTAAGCAAGTAATCAAAACCCAAGAGCATTGCTGCAAAATACTTGTAAGGGTGCATTACCTCGAACACGCACAAGGAGTTAATCATATCTTTACCATACTGCTTCGGTCTAATATCAAGCTATTCCATCTATCTAATTTCCTTTCTGGTTCATTTTCCACTTGATATTCCCTCTTGTTGTAGCACCACAGTTCCTTAACCCAGGCTCACTACACGAGACCCAAGCACAAGACCACACTGTCTAAGACCCATAAGCCATTGAATACTCTCTCAAATATTCCTAGAAACACCACATTCCAAAATACTTTACTCTGAAGAACTTCCTGCGAATCTAAATCCGTTACCTTTACTTTCTTGATACTGATACATAGAATCCCATAATTAACATAAAAATACCACGTCTTGACCTCTTCCAATGAAAACACAGTCTCTAACCACATGCGCAACCTTAAGATACCTGATTGTTCCTTGTAGAATCTTGAACATATTAGAACCATTCTTGAAAGTCATTCACCCTTATTCAAACTGCAAATTACCTAACCTAACGAACAGAACCACTCGTGCCTCATTGGCACTCCGACACTGCAAAATGAGATCCTCATCCAAATACAACCAAGCAACTTCTTGCTCTATGCACCGAGCATGATTTACCAACAACAACTCTAGATATTCCGTGATTCTCATACCCTATGAAGCATAATATAACATTTGCCAATATTTTCCTTTTCTTGAGCCATAGCTAATTCACTCGCACGCCTCAAACTGGAACCAACATAGCACCTAATCGTGCAATCAACTGCTCACAGCAGACTCCCCCACTTGGCTCGAAGCCATAGATCATGATACACTCAATAACTCATAACACTTTCACTCTATTAATGCCACAATACCGTAGTGAGATTAAACTCAAATCATTTATAAGTTTGTGAAAATACAGATCATCTAGTACTGTAAATCTTTTACAAATCTCGCATTCATCCCCACAATAGTTAAGCCCATTCTCTTAAGTGACCCGAATTTTAAATTTCAACATGTACTTTTCACTTACACATGAGATCTTCAAACATACACGTAAGGATCACACCACCTGCTTCGCCTCAATCTAACATTTCTGCATACCTTCCACTGTCATACACATTACACAGTCATTTAGTCTTCCTGGGTTTGAACTCATACTGCCACATGAAATGCACTTCACTCCCCAACTAGGAGACATGATACGATTCTTCACGCGCCTATAACTCAGCTACACATCAAATCACAATAGAAATCTAACACTTAATAGTTCATCTATTATCCAGTAGACTTCCTCGTCACTACCAAGTCATATAGATACATCTCGCAGTACTATCATACTCATCACATAGCTATCCAACCGACATTCCTGCTAATAGGGATAATACCGAACATATAAGTTCAAAACACTTGTTCACACAATCAGCACCTAGGTGCTCAAGCCATAGGCAAAGATCTGGCCTCAAGTCCTCCAGATTGGCCCAACATCAAACTCACAGAGATCATATCTCGCCCCTTGATCGGGGAATCACAATCCATCAAGGCACATATGATACCGAGCGCTCATGCGTGCATACGAACGCATGGAAGGAATTTCAAGAGTTTCTTTTCAAGCTGAATCAAGGACGTACGATAAGAATTCAAGAATGTGAAGTTTTCCTAAAGGTTCTACAGCCTCTCAATAATAAAAACAGACGTCTCCGTACCGATCCGCGAGACTCTACTAAACCTACTCATGACTCGTGAGACCTAGTAACCTAGGCTCTGATACCAACTTGTCACGACCCAAACCCGGACCCAGTCGTGATGGAGTCTCTCATAGGGACAAGGCCAGCCAACTAAACCCAATTTATCCTTTCAAAATAGTTAAAACAGTTCATAAGCAGTTTAAATATGACTTATTAATATTAATTAGCAAAATTTCAACCCGACACAGCCCTAATCGGGGTGTCACAAGTCACGAGCAACTATAAGAATATGAACACAACTACAAGGTCTGAAATATACATAATAGGACAAGGAACGAAAAGCGAGAAAAGTGGTGCCGCGAACGCTGGCAGTCACCTCACTAAACTCTGATAACTTTGCCTCCGATCAGCCAAAACCCGCTACCGGGTGAACAAATACCTGCATCTGCATGCAAGGTATAGGGAGTAAAGTGAGTATTTCAACTCAGTGAGTAATAAGGTAAATAACAATTGAGAAGTAAGAAATCATTGTAAACCAAACCATCATGCTATATAGGGGCAGTGTAAAACTCTTGAGAGAAACAGTGAAGCCGTGAAATCTTTAGAAAATATCTTAGCTCAGTTTAAAACCTCTTTTAAAAATAATCTTTTTCAGTGGTAACGCAAATGAGTGCCAAAACAAATAGTGCAGATAAGCACAGAATTCCGTCCCGCGGACACAACACTCAGTTATCAAGGAATACCAGAGTATCAGTTCTATATTGCAAGAAGTAGCACAAAACAACAGATAATAGCAGACAAATAAGATAATGCAAACACATCAAACAGTACTGGTACCGCTGCGGCGTGCAGCCCGCTCCATATATCGCTGCGGCATGCAGCCCGATCCATTTATCATCGACGACGCTCACTAGGGGTGTGCACTCCGGGAGGGTCCCCTTACGGCCCAAGCGCAATATCAAGCCATCTCGTGGCATCAAATTTAGGCCCTCGACCTCATATCAAATCAGTATCTCACTGCTACGGCGTACAACCCGATCCAAAAGTATCCTCACAATACAGGCCCTCGGCCTTACTCAGTCAAAATCATGTAAGCCATTAGGGCAACATTAAAACATGATGCTCAGCCCAAATATTGTTAGAAATATCATTTCAAGTGTTAAAGTAAAATAAACTTGGCTGAGTCTTAAAAACAGTGGAAAATACATGACTGAGTTCAAGTATAAAATCAAAATAGTGAGAAAATATCAACAACAATCCCCTAAGGGTTCAAATAGCTGGCACGAAGCCCAAATATGTGAATCAGCCCAAATTATGATGATAGAAAGAAAATTTCAGTCAAATACGCAGTAAATTCATTAATCGGGACGGACCAAGTCACAATCCCCAACAGTGCTCTACCCCACGCTCGCTATCCGGCATGCAAGTCACTGCAATATAGCACTATAATGTGCAAATACGGGGTTTCAAACCCTCAAAATATCATTTACAATCATTACTTACCTCGAACCGGCGATATCTCTAGCTCGCTATGCCCTTGCCTCTCAAATCGGTCTTCTTGCATGTCGAATCTGACCAAAACCACAATGAATACGTCAGAATATACCCAAGGAACAATACCCAATCAAAAACAATCAAAAAATATTAAAAATACCGAAATTGGCAAAACCCGAGCCCCGGGCCCACTTCTCGAAATTCAAAAAAATTTACATCAACGGGTTCCTTATCTCGCCACGAGTCTATACATATGAAGAACACCAAAATAGAAGTCCAAATGACCCCACAAATCCCAATTTTTGCTCTCTTAAGTTTCAAGCCCTAAACCATCATTTTTGCCCATAATGTTTCTTAGATTTTTAGTCCAAATCCATGTATTAACACCATAAAATCGTGTTTTAAGTCCAAGAATCCATACCTTATCGAAACCCCTTGAAATCCCTCTACAAAATCTCCCACAATTCTCCAAGTCCGAGTTAAAAATGAGGAACCCTTCAAAAATTCGCGAAGATGAATTAAATACCTCTGCCCAAACCTTTCCGCTTCTGCAGTTGAACAATCGCTTCTGCGATACCGCTTCTGCGGCAAAATATCCGCTCCTGCAAAAAATCACTAAAGGAACCAACCGCTTCTGTGGTCCATTTCTGCATCTACAGTTTCCGCTTCTACGGACCCAGCTCCGCTTCTACGGAAAATTCCCTAAGGCCCAACTTCGCTTTTGTGATAAAAATCCCACATCTGCGACTTCGCAGATGCGGCCACTCGTCTGCTCCTGCGAAAACAGGTGCCCAGGACAAAACTCGCTACTGCGGCTCTCTTTCGCACATGCGACCTTGCTTCTGCGGTCCAAATTCTGCATAAGCAGAAATACTTGAAGCAACAACACTTTTCCCTTTTCACAAGTTCAAAACTTCCCGTTAACCATCCGAAATCACGCCGAGGCCCCTGGGACCTCATCCAAAAGCACCAACACCGCCCATAACATCATCCAAACTTTTTCCAATCATTAAAACACCTCAAACAACACCAAAACCATCAAATTACATCGAATTCAAGCCTAAGTTCTTCAAAAACTTCTGAAACACGCATTCGATAAAAAACCCAACCAAATCACCTCCGAATAACCTAAAATTTTGCACACACATCCCAAATCACATAACGAAGCTACCGTAACTCTTGGAACTCCATTCCAACCCTCGGATCAAAATCTCACCTATCCACCGGAAATCGCCAAAATACTAACTTCGCCAATTCAAGCCTAATTCTATACCGGACCTCCAAAATCACTTCTGATCACACTCCTAAGTCATGAATCATTCCCCGAAGCTAACCGAATCATCGAAATTCATATCCAAGCCTTCTAACATATAAGTCAATATTCGGTTGACTTTTTCAAACTAAACCTTCCTTAAAGAGACTAAGTGTCTCATTTTCTTCTAAAATCAATCCAAGCCAACTCGATCACACAAGACACTGATAATAAAGCATAAAGAAGTAGAAAATGGGGGAAACGGAGAGGTAACCCATGAGACGACGGGTCGGGTCGTCACAGTTTTCAGTTGGTATGTTGCAGGTCCGCAGGCTTCGCAAATGTGAAGCCTGGCTCGCAAATGCAAAAATCGACCTGGGCTGCCTTGGTCGTAAATGTGACGTATCTATCGCAAATGCGATATCGCATTTGCGAAGTTTCCCTCGAAAATGCGAAGGTTAACAAATTTCTTTAGGGTCGTAATTGCGACATTTTCTTCGCAAATGCAAAGAAAGCGGACTTCTGAAGGGTTCGCAATTGTGAACCCTGGTCACAATTACGATACTAGAGACCTGGTAAAATGAATTTCAGACGGGATTTCAACCATTTTTACAACCTTTTCAAAACCTAAACACCTTTGGGCAATTTTTCAAAGACAAATATTCTTCCAAATCGACTGTAAGTCATTTATAACTCTTTTTTATTAATTTTTAACATCTTTTCTCAGTGTCTTGTGNCAATTGTGAACCCTGGTCACAATTACGATACTAGAGACCTGGTAAAATGAATTTCAGACGGGATTTCAACCATTTTTACAACCTTTTCAAAACCTAAACACCTTTGGGCAATTTTTCAAAGACAAATATTCTTCCAAATCGACTGTAAGTCATTTATAACTCTTTTTTATTAATTTTTAACATCTTTTCTCATGATTTTAACTCAAAATCAAAGGTTTTTATGGGGGGGGGGGGGGATTGGGGTGTTTGGGTAGAACTTAGGTATTTCAAATTTTGGGAATTTGGACCTCGATTTGAGATCCGATTTCAAAACAAATTATATATTTGAGTTTGTGAGTGAATGGGTCGGGTTTTGGTTCGAACCTCGGGTTTTGACCATGTGGGCCTGGGGTCGATTTTTGACTTTTTGGGAAAAGCTTTAAAAAACCTATTTTCATGCATTAGAAATGATTCATTTAGCATTTATTGATATAGTTAAGTAATTTGTGGCTAGATACAAGCGAATTGGTGGTGGAATCAAGAGGTAAAGCGGTAGTTGAGGCTTGAATTATGTTCGAGGCATCGAGGTAAGTGTTTGGTTTAACCTTAGCTTGAGGGATTAGGAGTCGTGTCCTATTCTCTATATGTTAATTGTTGAGTACGACGTATAGGAATGATGACGAGTATCTATACGTTGGTGTCAAGCATGCCCGTGAGTCTTATACTATGATTAATATGACTCTGTTTTGTATTGTTCATGCCTTATGTGATACTTCTATTGTTGAACAAGGCTTGTGGAAGTAAATTGGGTAATTGAACATTTAAGAGCGTTGGCTCAAGTTGTGAATTGATTTGTGAAAGTATCATTGGTATTTGAACATTTAAGAGCATTGTCTCAAGTTGTGAATTGATTTGGAATAGTATCAATTGGTATTTGAACATTGTAGAACGTTGGCTCAAGTTGTGAATCGAATTGTGAAAGTATCATTGGTAATTGAGCATTATAGAGCATTGGCTCAAGTTGTAAATTGAGTTGTGAAGTAAATGTGAAAAAGAGAAGAGGATTATGATATTGTCTCCCTTGCCGGGATGTTGTTGCTTTTAATATTGATCCCTTGCCAGGATGTTGTTGCTTTTAATATTGTTCCCTTGCCGGGATGTTGTTGCTTTTAATATTGTTTCTTTGCTGGGATTTTTATTGTGATTCTATTTAATTCCTTGCCCTTATTGTTTGTGATTGTTGTTTGGATCAGGAAGAGTGTTAAAGCATGAAGGGTGATGCCATGCATGATATTTTGTGAGAGAGTGTTAACACACGATGTACCATTCTGTGCCTTTATATTAGTGATAATGCACGACGGATTATTTCGTGCAATGATATTGTGAGATAAAAGCACAAAGGGTGATGTCGTGCTGATTAATTTGATATTTGTTGAGGACGAGAGTAAAAGCACGAAGGGTGATGTCGTGCACTTGTCTTGATTTTCTGATTATTTTTTATATTTGAGTTATGGTGTCCTTTACGGTTATTTATTTATTTCCTGTTGTTACTTGATATCCCTGTAGCATGTATCTCTCCCCCTTTTACTTGTAAATTGTAAATTTCTGCCTTTATTCTTCCATTGTATATGATTTAATTGCATAGGTTTATTTGGTAGTCTGGTCCTAGCCTCACCACTACTTCGCCGAGGTTAGGCTAGGCACTTACTAGCACATGGGTTCGGTTGTGCTGATACTATACTCTACACTCTTTTATGCAGATCCTAATGCTGTAGCTTTCGGACCGTAGTGACGTTGCTATTTTTAGTTCACCAGGCGACCCGAGGTAGTCCTGCAGGCGTCTGCTGGCCTTGGCGTCTCCTTCTATCCTTTCATTATGTTTCTTTCATGTATTCCAGAGACAGTGTTGTTTTAAATCTTTCAGACCTTTATTTGTAGTATTCGTAGACAGTCTGTGAAATTGTGACATCAGTTCTGGTAATTTTGTTATGGATTGGTATTGGTAGCATTATTAAAACAATGTGTTTCAGTCTTCCACTTATTAAATTCTATTGTTCATTAAATGTTGGTTATTAACTATTAATGGATTAAAAATGAGAAAGAGGTAAATAGTTGAAATAATTGGCTTGCCTATCTTTCATTAGTATGTGCCATCACGACTTCCGAGGGTGGAAAATTCGGGTCATGACAGTTATGGATGCTATAACGTTCTGTTATCTCATTAGTTTTGTTGTCCATGAAAAGCTTGACATGCATTTAATGGATGTGGTTACCGCCTACCTTTATGGCTTACTTGATAATGAGATATACATGAAAATTCCCGAGGGATTTAAAATGCCTAACATGCATAATTCAAAGTACTGGAAAATATTTTCAATCAAATTGCAAAGATCTTTGTATAGTCTAAAGCAATCAGGACGAATGTGGTATAATCATCTTAGTGAGTATTTATTAAAGGAAGGTTATATAAATGATGCCATTTGTCCATGTGTTTTTATAAAGAAAACAACGTCAAATTTGTTGTACTTGCCGTATATGTTAATGACATAAACCTTATTGGAACTCCTATAGAACTCCAAAAGGCAATTGATTATTTAAAGAAGGAATTCGAGATGAAAGATCTCGAAAAGACAAAATTATGTCTTGGTTTGCAAACTGAACATTTGGCAAACGGATTTTTTGTTCATCAATCAACCTACATAGAAAAGGTATTGAAACGGCTTTACATGGATGGAGCACATCCATTAAGTACTCTGATGGCACTTGATGTGAATAAGGATTCATTCTGACCTCAAGAAGAGAATAAAGAGCTACTTGGTCCTAAAGTACGATATCTTAGTGCAATTGGTGCACTAATGTATCTTGCTAATACTACAAGGCCGGACATAACTTTTTTAGTTAATGTCTTAGCAAGATATAGCTCTGCTCCCACAAGGAGACATTGAAATGGAATCAAACGCATATTACGGTATCTAAAAGGGACTACCGATATGGGTTTATTTTATGGTAATAATTGCAGTCCCGATCTTGTTGGGTATGTTGATGCTGAGTATTTATCTGACCCACACAAGGCTCAATATCAAACAAGTTATGTGTTTACCTATGGAGGCACTGCCATATCTTGGCGATCGACTAAGCAATCAATTCTGGCTACTTCATCAAATCATGCTGAGATAATTACTATTCATGAAACAAGTCGAGAATATGTGTGGTTGAGGTCTATAATATATCTTATTCGAGACAAATGTGGTTTGAAATGTGACAAACTACCCACGATTTTGTATGAAGACAATGCAGCATGCATATCCCAATTGAAAGGAGGATTCATAAAATGAGATAAGACAAAGTACATTTCACCAAGGTTATTTTTCATACATGATCTTCAAATGAATGGTGATATTAATGTGAAACAAATTCGTTCAAGTGATAATATGGCTTATTTGTTCACAAAATCTCTACCGACGTCAATCTTCAAGAAGCTAGTGCACAAGATTGGGATGCGAAGGCTCAAGAATGTGAAATGATGCTCTCATCAAGGGGAGTTTAATAGGCGTTACACTCTTTTTCCTTTACAAGGTTTTGTCCCACTGGGTTTTCCTTGCAAGGTTTTTAACGAGGCAACCAAAAGGCGTATTGTTAGATATGTGTACTCTTTTTTCTTTACTAGATTTTTTCCATTGGGTTTTATTTTAGTTAAGGTTTTAACGAGGCACATTACTTATTGAGTAGACATTCAATGGGGAGTGTTATGAATAGAATTGTAATTAGAGTGAATGTCTATCTTTTAGAGAGTTTTACTTTGTGGCTAAGTCATTTTTCCCCTATAAATAGAGGGGTCTTACCCAATTGTAAATCATCCCAAAATTCAATAAGAATTACTCTCTCTTTCTCTACAATATTATTCTTCAACTTTTATTATTTTATTACAGTATATCTTTTATCCGCCATATTGTTTTTCGCTTGCTTTCACATTTTCTTCTGTAGTAATTTCTCAAGAGAATGTACTAATAGAATATACAGGAATAATAGGTTTTATTCTTTCTTTTTCTTTTCTATTTTGATAGAGAGCTGAAGAAGTAGAAGGATTTTAAGGAAACAAATATTTGTGCTCTTTTCTCCTTTGGTTCCACTCTTGCATTACTAAAAATCAGGGGTGGATACTTCGTCTGAATTTTTATTAAATATGTATATATAGATAGTATACAAAATAAAAAATTGAGTATAAATATAAAGAATAACACTGCGTTTTTATTATAGTGATTTATCATTCATTCATTTTTTAAATTTTGACACCGCTTATCAAAAAAATTATGTATGCCCATGCTAAAAACATGATCTTTTCCACGGGAAAATCGACGTTGATGTTTTTGGGCAAAAAGTCGATAGAGAGAGACCTGTCGGAAACTAGTGCGTTAGTAGCAAAAATTGATGGCTATCAGCCACTTTACTATACATTTGTGTAGGGAAATTTGTTGGTCAGTATGGTACGGTATTTAAATATTTCAGTATGATATTTTCGGTATTCGGTTTCTTAAAATGCAATACCAATATCGTACCTAATTAAATTCGGTATGGTTCGGTTTTTTTCTTTTCAGTTTCGGTTTATTCGATTTGGTAACTTCAGTTACTAACTAGTGCATAGAGTCATAGACTGTAATATTCTAAATTAACGTACTCAAAAGTACAAAACTATAAACATTAGTTGACAAAAATTTTGTCCAAAACTAGCAAATACCAACTTAAAGAGAGAGAACTGTACATAAAAGAATAAATTTGATCATTAGAAATGTCTTGTTACTTGGTTAGAGTTAATTGATGAACTTAGAGAATAAAGGAAAGTAAAATTTTAGATTTTTATATTTATGATATAATTAATAATATGTGTATTGTGTAATATAATATATATTCAGTACGGTATCGGTATTTCGGTATTTCATTTTAAAACACCAAATACCAATATTTTTTAAAACATAAACCAAATACCATACCAAATACCAAAATATCGAATACCAAACACCAAAATTTTTGATTTCGGTACAGTAATTCGTTATTTACCAAATTATGCACAACTCTACATTTGTAAGAATAATACCTAATCATGAGATAGCCACTTAATTTTCTACTCTCCATCAAAGTGGGAATTTACTTAATAGACTTATAAAATTGCCTCATAAGTTCTAAGTGTACATAGACCGGATTGGTTTGGTTTTTTTTAAAATCGAACCAACTATATCTGTCATGACCCATTTTCATAATAGGTCATGAAGGCGCCCAACACCATTGTCGGGCAAGCCAAGTGCGGAAAATATTTCTAGCTTTTTAGGTTAATATTATCAAATTTAAGTGAGATAAAATACTCCAATTGGATTCAAGCCGAAAGTGATAGACGACGTAAGTAGCACAATAATACAACCCAAGAACAAGTCTACTAAAGTGTGTGCCAGAACCTGGTGTCACAAGCTACGGGCAGCTAGTAGAATATATATCCAAAAGAATATCATACTATCCTACTGTCTGAATCAGGATAGACAAAAAAATAAAAGTACAAAGGGAAGACTTCTTCAGTTGCGAGTCGGCATGGAGGAAAAGCAGCTCACCGTAGAAGTCCCAAGTCCGCTCACGGGTGCGCATCAGTATGATAACCAGATCCACCTGCCTCAGATCCTGTACAATTGAGTACAAAAGTGTAGCATGAGTACATAAACAATATGTACCCAGTAAGTACCCTTCTAATCTCGAAGAAGTAAAGACGAGAGGTCAACTCGATACTTACTAAGGTCATGAAAAATGAGGAGAATTTATATTAAGCAGAAATAACTCAAATCGTAAGGATTAGTGAGTATAAAACAACAATTCTTCCTTTAGATTTTCATCATAAGCATCCATTTATATATTTAAATAATTATGAAATATAACCCACAATAGAATGCCCAATAAATTATGCGCAGATAATCACCGTGGAACGTACGGCCTGATCCAATATAAAAGTAAATTGTGCACTGCCGAGGGTCAAACGGCTCAAACCATAGATGCATCTATTACCCCGCTCGCGAATCACCGTGCGACGCGGTCAAATAGAATTAAGCTCATTGACAAGCAACAACAATAATCAATATATACATGAGGAGTAACCATACATAGAAATGCCAATTATTCTCTTTTAAGGGACCAAACAGGATAAGGGTCATTTTCTAGTCTCATTCTTCTTAATCGAAAGAGTTCATACGAATTCAAGTTAATCAAACTGTACTAGAATATCACATAAAGCATGCTTATGGGTCCTAAACTACCCGAACTTAGCATAATAGTTGCTACGCACAGACTCTCGTCACCTGGTGCGTACGTAGCCCCCGAATACAATGACAATTAATTCAATTATTATGCCTATGGGGATATTTCTCTCTTACAAGGTTAGAAAGGAGACTCACCTCGCTCCAAAGTGCACTTCCAATATCGAGAACAAGCCCAAGCCCTCAATTCGGAGCCGACCGATCACAAACTAGTTAAATAAAGTAAGAACTAGTCAATAAATGCTTACAAGTTCGAATTCTAACTAGTTAAGTAATTTCCCAACCTTTTTCACAAGTTTCCTAAATTTCGACCCCGGGCCCACGTACCCGGATTCCAAGATTTTTCGAAAAAAGTTGTTCTCTATAACCTAAGGATCAATAATATATGGTTTCTACTTCATTTCATAATAAATTTCATGGTTAAATCTTAGATTTATTAAAACCCTAGGTCTAGCTCTAATCCTTTGATTTTACTTAGTTTTTAGTGTTGAATCTACCTAATGTACATGTATTTAAACTAAGGATGAGTGGATATTACTTACCTCAAAATGCTATGTTGAAATCCTCTCTTTGGTAGCCCCCAAATCGCCCAAGTGTAGAGTAGTAACGAAATAAATGGCCTTTGAGTTCGAATTAAATGAACTCACTGCCCAGCGATTTCCGCATCTGCAGTCTGGATGCGGTCCCGCACCTGCGAAAGGAGGACCGCATCTACGAAACTGGGCGAAAATGGCTGGACCGCAAGCCGCACCTGTGGTTTCTCCTGACCTGGCCATTGGCCATTGGCCGCTTCTGCGATGGACTGACTGCATGTGCGGTCCTAGAACCGCAGATGCGGTTATGACAGAAGCAGCAAACGTTCAGCTATTCTTCAACTTTCCTGCTTAACTCGAACCTCGCTCCTTTGACGCTCGGGGCTCCCGAGCTCAGCCCGAACATACCGACAAGTCTGAAATCACGAGGCGGACCTACTCGAACCCTCGGAAGACGCAAAACAATGCTAATTCAAGGAATTGCCCCCTAAAACCAAAGGAATCAAACTAATAAAATTCAAGTTCTTAATTCTCCTCTAACGGGCCAAAACGCCCTTAAACTACTCGGATTGACACCAAATTTTACGGGCAAATCTTAACTGATATTTCGGACCTGTATCAAGCTTCGGAACCAAAATTCGAGCCCGCTACCTAGGAAATCAATGATTTCTTAGTTTCTTTAATCCTTTAAAACTTCAATTTAACAATTTCCAATAAAAAATCATTACTCGGATTAGGGAACTCAGAATTCGATTTCGGGCATACGCCCAGGTCCCATATTTTTTTACGAACCCTCCCGGACCGTCAAATCCCGAATCTGGGTCTGTTTTTCTAAAATATTGACCGAAGTCAAACTTGGTCTTTTAAGAGAACCTTAAAGAAACAATTGGACATATTTTTACTCAAAACTCTTCCAACTGCCGAACCAACCGTCCCCGCAAGTTATAAATTAGTTAAGCAAGCACGGGAAGTTTTATTTAAGGGAACGGGGTTCTAAAAGGCAAAACGACCAGTCGGGTCTTTACAATATCGGTTTGGATTAGTTCGGTATTGTCGGATTTTTCGAATTTTTTATTACATCAATATTATTTCAATCTTACTTTATTAAATTTTTCATAAGAAAATATATGTTAAGTAAAAATTAAAAATATTGACAAACATATGATCTATTAAAATAATTTTATGGGAGAATTTTGTTAATAACATCATGATATTTACTGTTTTAGTTGTCTGGCAATAATTTTATGATGTATACTTTTAAGGTTAAACGAATTTACTAATTAAATATAAAAATCAATATGATGTGTAATTAACAATATATGTTCGATTTAATTTTAGATTGTCGAACTACCACTTCAAATTCAAAAAAGATATAAGAATTTAATAAATCTTGACATATGAACATGGAAGAACAAAGAGATTAACACATTTCAGTAACACTTGATAAAAAAGTAATCATATAACCCGTTGCTTAAGGTTAATAAAAATGGAGTACTTCATATTCTATTAAATATTACATCCCATAAGAGAATCCAAATATTTTTAGAATTTTTGTAAAGAAAATTCCATATAAAGTCTTAAAAGTAAATATAAAAATTATATATTTATATGTCAGTTTGGTTCAGATTTTTTTACTCAATACCAAATCAAATCAAACCAAACCTAGTCGAATCTTTTAATCGGTTTAATTTGACTTTTCGGTTTGGTGCGATTTTCCGGTTCGATTTGTACATCCCTAGTTCTAAATTGGCCCTTTTATTTATTGAACTCAACTTGAAAAATTGGGGCATATATTTTATACACAAATAAATTAAAATTTCACGTATATTTACATATAAGAATTTGAAAGACAATGCTAACAAATTAAAATGGGAACTTGGTTTTTGAAATCAAATTCATGAAAAAGAAAACTACTTTAAAAAAAAAAAAACTTAAAACAATGCAGGATGAGGCAGGTTTATGCGGTGCAGGGGAGTATGGGTTGAAACTTGAAAACAAAAAGTTTTTCTTTGCAGCGCAGCTCGGGCATGGAGGGTTAAAGTTTTTGTGGGTTAAGGCTCGGCGTGGAGGGTTAAAGTTTTTGTGGATTAAGGCTGAACCCGCATCGTAACCGCACCACAACGTTGTCATCCCTGGCTGGAGCGAGGGATTTGCTATAGCTATAAGCCATAACTTACAATATTTTCTGTTCTTGTATAACTTGTCTGGTAGTTTCAATTTTAATTGAGTACTCAATTGTCAACCACGTTAAACTTACTAATCCCATATAGCTTGTATTACAAAGACATTATTTTGTATTTCAACGAAACATATAAGGGCCTTAAATGATGATTATTCTTTGAAATGAAATGAGGAGAAGAGAAACAGCTCTACCAAGAATTTGCATATTAAAAATCAACCAAAACATAGAAAAACAAGCTGTTTTTATACTGATTTGTATTGATTCACAAAACTGAGCCGCGATAAATCAAAACTCTTACCAGAGATGGCTGTAAAAAGCAAAGTTAAAAAGGAAAAAGAAGGCAGAGGACGAAGAGGACAGAATATTTTGCTACCTATCTTCTATACAAGTCCCTTTTCTATTGCTGATTTGCTTCTCATCAAGTCATGTGAAAAAAGTTTCTGCCTTTCACCTAAGGGCATTCAAAAAAGCCAGCAATGAGTCTACATCCCTCTTCTCGGACGCGTACTTAATCGGCTGTGAAGAATGCCTAGGAAAGAAGAGTATTGTAGGGAAGCTGCCAAGCTGCAATTCTTGTTGTGCAAAAGCTTTCTGTTCACCATCTGCCCTGAACTTCCCTACCTTAACACCAGAACTCGCCAACTTCTCAGCCAATTCAACATAGGATCCTTCCATTGCCTGTACAAAAATCAGATGAAAGATCAGTTATCAAAGCCATCTTAGCAGAAGACGAAACTACAGTAGCTTGCTAAACAAAGGTAGCTCCTATGCGCTAAGCTCCCGTTATGCGCAGGGTCTAGGAAAGGGTCGAACAGTTGGGCTATCGTACACAATCTTACATTGCATTTCTACGGGAGGTTATTTCCATGAAACTACTGCTGATGAGAAGATTGATTACCTGACAGAAGCGGCACCAAGGAGCATAAAGAACAACAAGCCAAGGCTCTCTTCGGTTTTCCAACTTCAATAGGTTCTCAACTCCAGGTCTGCTCAAGTTTACGATGGCCTTGGTGTCAAAAATATCAGCAACAGTGGTAGTACCATTTGCATGGACAGCGCCATTTCCATTACCGTTCACACTTTCATCCTTGATGTTTCCCTTATGTAAGCCACATTCCTTGGCCTTGGCATCCTCCCACCACCACCTTCCTTCTCGCTCGTGTTGTCCAGGTAGGACAGCTCGAGTGCAAGGTTCACATCCAATGGAAACATAACCTTGCGAATGCAATGAGTTCACGGGAACATTCATGGCTCTTAAGAAATTCCAAATATCCTTTCCATCCACATTAGCAACTGGATTCCACTTCACCAAGCTGCCCGCTCCGCCATCCAACCCCTCGAAAGAAGGATCTACCTGAACAATGGGAATTTCAGATCGAGTCCCGGGGGATTGATCTTTACGTTGCCCTGTGATCCACGCACGTAATCCTTTGAGGGCTCTCCTCAAAGGTCTAACTTTCCTTATACGGCAGCACTCTTGGTGGCCATCTTCGTAGAAAGAGAAGAGGCCTTTGTTCCTTACTAAGGCCTGAACTTCAACTGCATCAGGGAACATGTATTCAATGCGGATTCCATAGTGCTTCTCCACTGCGTCAAAAAGTTGGTAGGTCTCTGGATTTAACCTCCCAGTATCAAGGCTGAATACTCTAAAGGGTCGACCAGTTAAATGAGCATATTCTATCAAAGCAACATCTTCAGCACCACTGCAAAAATAAGGATGTTATTAAGGTGCTGCATCATAGAGTGATGAACAATCTGGAAAACCATATGTTGGCCATAAAAGAGAGTCCGTGGGGGGTTGGGGGAAGGGGGCTGCTAAAGGAAAAACCCACTTTTTTAATAAAACATGGTAAATGGACAAATAATATGTTGTAATGACCTCTGGATTCATATCACAGATCAATTTGATAACATTAGGAAAATTCAAAGCAACAGCAGTCCCCTCAAGTAAGAACAAATCAATGAACTATTGGCAAGGTTCACAGAAATACACATTTAAGAAATCTTATATTCTACATCAGACAATTCCTAGGCAGCCAAAACAGAAATTTCTTAACCTTCAGATGTTTAAATTCCTTCACTTCAAAGTTCAAAAATGCATCATAGTCAAGAATAAGCAAACATATTTATCCGATAGAAAAGCTCAGAACATACAAATTTCTCGCAGTCAAAATCAACAACTAAGAGATTATAAGTAGTTACCGGACCATTTCTCTTGACAAAAATCTTGAAGTTAGGTCTTTTGAAATTGCTAGTTTCCGGGTTCAGTCCTAAACTTCTTGTGCTCGCCCATACTTCATTTCTAATTATAAGTAATTACTGCCTGTCTTTCGCTACACAAATTAAAGTTATATTGCACATTCATAATACAATTCTTATATTTGAGAACTATTTGATTAAAGAACAATCAACTGGAAGCTCATAATTAATTTGGATACAAAATAGTACAAGCATCTTCAGCACATTAAATCAGCATAATACAATCAAGACTTCTCTATAACAACATTCCTATATATTAACCATTAACTATAAAAGCCAAGTTTTCTCAAAACCGATCTTTTATGCTATGTTATAATATATATGTCCTCTATAACAACACTTCACTGTGGCATCCAAAAAATATCGGAACAAATGCGGTTGTTATAGAGAGGTTTGACCGTACAACCAAATAATCAAGAGCAATTTTTTTTTTAAAAGAGAATCTGGAACCAAAAAGAGTACCTGAAAGCAATGGCAATATCATTTCCAAATTTCTCAAGTGCCTTATCAATAATTTCCAAAGGGGAAGCATTTGTTAGCTCCTTTGACAGTTTTTCATAATCCTCTGCCTCCTCTGCTTTCTCTTCCGCTTCTACATATTAAAAAAACAGTCATTTACATTACAAAATAAGCTGAAAATCACACAAATAGAGACAATTAATTAAAACCTAATTAACGCACCAGGAGCAACGATAGTTGCTGCTAAAGGAACTATCGATTCATTCCGTTTCGGCTCTGCATTCAATGGCTTCACAGCCAAACGCCTGATCCGAGATAAATTCACTGCTGTCGACGGAATTTGAGGCCGATCCATTGGCTGAGTGGTACCCATTAGTGATACTACAAAGAAAAAAAATATCCAGAAAAATGAGACAAAAAACCCGAACCAGGTACTAATACATTTTCATATTTAGAAATAATTTAAACTTTAAACTTCATATTTTTACGAGATTGCATACAAATATATGCATAGCTTGTTTTGACCATAAATTTCAAAAGTTTTTTTTTAATTCCTTACATCTATATTTTGAAAGTAAAAATTGGAAGTTTAAAAGGCAAAAAGTAAAGGATACCTTTGGGCTGTGGATCATAAGAAGATGAAGAAAGAGAGCCATGAATTGCAGTTGAAGAAGTGAAAGACAGAGCCATTTCTCACACTAAAATCTTTGATTTTTCAGCCCAAAAAAAATGTATCTTTTAGTATTTTTTGTTGAATTTGTGAAATTGCTAATGATATTGCTTGAGATTTTGCAGTGTGTTCTGATTTTTTTATTTTTCTATTATATACATGAGAGAAAAGGAACCTGAAGAGCGGGTGACTTCCAAGTTCATTGAACCTGGACGTATTTTGGAATTCGACTGGAGTGTGACGTGGCACAATTTTATTGGACGGTTGTTAATTTGTTAAATCACGGCTTCCGTCATGCGGCGGAACTGAAGGATAATGAAAAGTGTACGAAAGAAAATTAGAAATTACCGATTTTTTCCTTTCTTCAATTTTATTCGGTCAATTTACGAGGTTGTTATAAATTGATAAGTACATTCTAATACACTTCGATCGAAATTAAAAGTTTAATATCATTAGCCAAACATTATATTGTTATATAAATATTATTTTTCTTATATCTCCAACAAAATATTTTACCTAAAACTCACGCCTTTATATATGTTGGAATTATTTTGCTAATGTGGTCAACCAAATTACTCTAATGCACAGGGACATGACCTTATAGTATGAGTGCAGCAGATTCAACCATACTCACTGCTCTATTCAAATGTACAATATATATTAAACACCATACGCAAATTCAGGATTTAAACTTTATGAGTGCAACTTTTAAGGTTTTTAGCATTGAACCCATTATATTTTTAAAATTATGGATTCATAACTACTATTTTTACAATTATAATAAATTTTTACATGCTAATTTTTAGTTCGTATCAAAAATTATGAGTTAAACTTGCGGTAGAACATTAGATTCGCCTCTGGACAAAGCTTGTTGTCTCCAGGAACTTGTAGTGTTACTACCAAAAGCAAAAAGATAGGAAAATATGAGCCCAACAAACTTCAAAAGAACAACATAATTGAGTTTGAATCATCCTACGAAAGAGTAATTAGTTGGAATCAAATGACCAATAATGTTAAGTCTGCCATGATTAAAAAAGAGGAAATGCGTCTGCCGGGAGTCGAACCCGGGTCTATTGCTTGGAAGGCAATTATCCTAACCGTTGGACTACAAACGCTTTGATGCTGCTTCCTCTGTCCCATTTTATTTCCCATAATTTTGTTGTTTAGTCTGTCCTAAAAAGAATGCCATACTTTATTATTTAGAAACAATTTGATTTTAAAATTTTCACTTTACCCTTAATGAGATAATTTATAGCCACACAAATATATATTTTTTGTATTAGACCATAAGTTTCAAAAAAATTCTTTTCTTTCTTAAATTTTGTACCAAGTCAAACACCGTCACATAAATTGAAACTGATAAAGTACTTATTACTTAAATTTATGATAATGTGCTATATTGGGATAACTAATCTCTTCATCTCATTCCTCAGCTTATATAAAAAATTTTTTAAAACCCAAATGGTAGCATCAACATGCTAGCTCTATTTTAAAATTAGTGTACTTATCCGCGCTTCGCGCGGTATATATATATATATATATATATATATATATATTTATTTATTTGTAAATATTGAATAAAATCATAAATATTAAGTATTTTCAATGACACCATGGTTGTAATTTTCATACCTTCAATACTATACACGTTACAATACAACACACCATGATAAAGACATAAAATACAACACAGCATCCGTCCGGAATACAATGGACAGAAAAGAAATACAGTTACTAGAAAGGACTTTAAAGAGCTGCGGGCCGCCTTGCATACTGCAACTCACCTAGTCCCCGAATCATCCGTGTTTCTGCGCCTAGTAGGCCGCTAATGCATCAAGTACATGTGCAATAAAAATGCACAGAAGTGTAGTACGAGTACGCAATCAACGTGTACTCAGTGAGTATCCCGCCTAATTCCGAAGGGGTAGAGACGAGATGGCCAATTCCGACACTCACTAGAGGTCAAATAGCAATATTCTATAAGTGCAGGGAAAATCGTGGATTTATATAAAAGTTCAAGTTGTGAAGCCAGAAAACAGGTAAACACTGTCACACCTGTTTTCGGCACGCCCCCACCCCGAGGGGTAAGAACGGGCGAAGTGAGTTTTTCCAATTAAAGTGACAATATTTGAGACGGGATTATTTTGTTTATTTCAGAGTCGTCACTTGGAATAAATTGAAGGTGTCCCAAGTCACCGTTTTATTTAAATCCCGAATCGAGGAAATTTCGACTTTCCT